>JAEMPF020014551.1:0-12500 GCA_022496165.2 Catalaphyllia jardinei
TATTTGTGGAATGCCTGCTCTCTCTTTTTGGGGGGCTGTAAAAAAAAAATTTTTTTGAATAGTCATATAATGGTTTGATATCTGTGTTTAAAAGAAACTACAAAAAGCCATAAAGAATGCTAAAAGGCCTAAATGATCACAAGATAAAAGATAATTGTCACAACTTAACAAACCATGCTGAACTAAATTGAGATACTGTATAATACCATAACTATATAGGATAGCGGGTTTGATTGTACTGTTAAAGAATTTAAGGTCCAAAACTGAATTGTACATTTCTAACATGTATTTGTTATTTATGTATCTCTGCAATATCAAAAGACAATATGGACAATAAAATCAATGAGTCTTTATTTTCAACCAGCAGAAGGTATTACACAATTACTTTAGGAGTGAAAGTTTGTGACGGACGGTCAGAACTTACTTTGATAAAGCCCACATTTCATGTATCCAGTTTTTTCTTAACATCAATTTGGAATCAACTACGACAAATATTACAAACAAACAACTCTAATTCTTACCAGTGTCGGACATAATGGGCTTCATTACTGGAACTCAGCCAAAGCCTTTTGAAGTTTTCCTGTAAGTTGTACTTGTAAATATAGGTAGCCATCGGTTAAGCTTACATCCATGGTCCCTAGCACGACATGAAATAAACCACCCTCGACTCCTTTTTTGCGTGTAACGCTTTCGTCAGTTTGCTCATCTGCAATAAAAGCTGCTTGTATACCTATTGAAGTAAGGACCCTGACGCGGTCCTGGATAAGGGAGTTGAGCAGAGAGGTAGCCAACGAACAACTAGTGAATCAGACATCGGATATGCATATGATCGGGAAGGACCGAACATCACGAATGTTTCTGAGGCCGTTGGCTGTGAAACTAAAATACCTTTCCCTTCTAACAAATTGACAATGGCTTCCTGTTGTGTTTGTCTAAATTTCTTGATATGGAAGCGCTCTAACACATATTTTACAGAAGAAGAAAACTCATCCGCACTGATATCCGCCATGTTGGATAGACAAGTGACAGAATTGATCAATCACAGGGAAGCCTGCTCGATTCGAGCAGGCTTCTCTGTGGTTGGTCAAGAAATACAATGGGTAGACCAGTGATCCAGCCGTGGTGTGGGGCGAGGAACGTGGGCTCACAAAACGGCTGGAAATCGAGCCTAGTATCATAGGAAATTCTGAAGAATACTAGAAATTCGAGGCCAGTGTGGTTCAGTTCATCTCGTTTATTTGGATCGCTTATTTTTACCGAGTAATCTTACGTGGCGTAGACCCATGTGACAGCTGGGTGATTAGGAGGGATCCAAATGGAAATGTAAATGTTTGCGGCGTTTTCGTTGAAGACAAAAAGCTTGACTCTAATTTGCATATATGGCGACTGTAACGCGATACTTCTGTTTACATCTCGGAACAAATCTTGACTTCTGTTCTGCTTTCGAGATACGTTTGCTGGTATATCAAGACATGGTTAATAGAGGGGAAAGGTTATGAAACTCGTCAAAGTTCTTTGTTGTATGTTATTGTTCTGTTTTTTTTTCTTGGCTTTGACCCTGCACAAAACACAATAGCTGAAATATGAAATATTCAACATGACACGAGCGTGGGACAAAGAAAAATCTGTCACATATGAACTCAGTAAAATGACCTTGCTTTCCATGAGTTCTCGTAGCTCAGTGAATAGAGCGCCCGCTCAGTGTTCGGGAGGTCATGGGTTCGATTTCATGCATAGTGTATGAGCGTAAAACAAAAGATTGTGCTGGGTCGTGGACTTTCCAACATAAATCTTGGCATTTTTGTTTGTCCCTTTGATGCTTGCCGGGCGTCCTAACCAGTCCCCTCTATTAACTCAAGACAAATGGTTCAGTGTTTCAGTATCAAAGTAGAACAACAGAGGTTTGATATTTTTTTCCAGAATGAACTTCGTCAGAGTATTAAGTAAAGAATATCATGTGATAGAATGAGTTAAATAGAATGTCTTGGTTTCAGTAGTTCACTTTGTGGATTCTTTGGATCATATTTATGGTAAGATACCTAAGTTACTTGAACAGTATGAGTGATATAGTTTACAAAAAATATATAATTTTATGTCATACAATAACGTTCAATAGTATTGTTTTGCTCATCACTGAGCAGAAATAAAAGAAAGCGGGGCAGCTTTAGTGATAACTATTACTAGTTTTTAAAAAGGGCGTTTATTGTTGAAGAAAGATTTTGAAACTGCCATGTTAAAGTTACCAAAGAACATTTATTTACTTTGTCAATCTACAGTAGTGTACAGCCAGTACAAATTCATATAATAAGGCCTAATGGCCGAAAGACACATGCCAGATGTAAAAGTGGTAGGAGTGGACAGCGGGGGAGCGGGCACAAAGAATAGGAAATGCTATTTTATGGTAGAGATCAGAGCATTAAAAATATTACATTGATCTACACAGTTCTTTCAAAGGGAAATTATTCAATAAAATAATGTAATTAGTAAATGTTTTGTTGTTCAGGAATTATAACTGTTGTGATTTACAATTCTGGTACATAACTGTTTCTTTTTTCGGATATTGAAGCATTATGTTATCATTAAGTTTGGCAGAATTTTAAAATCTTGCCTGTTGCACTAAGCTTCCTGGGAAATATATAATTCACAGATTTGGTAAAATCACCAGGTAACTTGTTACAGTGAAAAAAATGTATGTGGGGCTGTTAACCAATTTATGATAATCAATCAGGGATTACAGAGCAGAACAGTGAAGTTAGTTACTTCAAATAACAAAATGTTAGACTGCATGACACCCCCCTGGGGGGTCACTCCCTTATATGGGATATATATACCGTAGGTATGTGCAGCCCCAAAGGGTATGGTTTTTCAGCTGTTTTGGTCATAAATAGGGTATCAATTTTAGCTGATTTTGGCAATCTTGGTCATAAGAAGGGTATGGTTTTTGCACTCTAGCCTTGTTATGGGTGTGTTTTTAAGAAGCCATCATTATCGAAAAAAAACAACAACAAAAACCCTTCACAAATTATGTTTACGGTAATTATATATTGGTCTGAACTAGGGAACTTATTGTAATGCGAGTCAGATCATAAACAGGGTTTCGAATTTTTGGTCAGGTCAAAAATAAGGTAGGGGATATCGCAGATTTTGGTCATAGCCAGGGTAAGGAATTTGGGAAGCAGGCTGAACATCCCTTCTGATTTTTCTGGGACTAATCTCTCGCCTGATTGGGGCGGGGCATTGCAACGGTAATGAGTTGAAATGAGCTGAAATCAAAAGACCCTTTACATAAATGACACCTAAATTTGAATAACAGTACTCATACATTCTTAGCTTCATATTCATGTGAAAATTCCTTAGTCTTTAAACATGAATGTGAGGCTAAGGATGTACCAAGTATTGTTATTCAAATTTAGGCTCCATTTATGCAAACGGAAGGTATCTTTTGCAGGTTGCAGGTTAAAATTTAATTATAACTGGAAAACTGCCGACACTAAAATTAGTTAATAAGCCATATACTCGTCAGGGGTTTTTACATAAAGTAGTTGGCGTCTTTCATAGGGTTTCATAGGTTAAGGTGGCTTACTACAGTTTTTTTCGAGACTTAGTAGCGCAAGCTACGATAGCCCACCACACGTCAGTACTTGTCGCGCGTTAAAAATGACGCAAGTAACCTCAAGAAGTAACGAAAACCACTTCAGCACTTGAAAGGAGTAACAAGTGGACAAAAATCTAGTACCAAGATTATTTGCATCGTATTGCAAACTTCTGTGTGACAGTTTCAAATATCTTCTCAAAAGAAATCCTTTCTAGCAACACCAAACGTCGAAAACGAATGTTGAACTTCAAAGTTCTGGTAAAATGAGACTGATGATAAATTGTTTTTTCCTGTGTTTGCACACGTTCTCTGGACTTTTCTCTCGTTTCCACGGAAAATTGTTTTCGGTGTTACTGCAGGCAATTACTTTCAGAAAATGTAAAAATGACTGTAAAATACTTAAAATTATTCTGGTTCTGATTTTTGTCCACTAAAACCTGAAATTGCTCAATGTTTCTGTCAGATTTCGTCTTAAATCGCTTTGGTATACGTAGCGATAGTTTCAAACTCTGTTCAAACATGTATTTAAGCCTAGGGCCAAAACAATATGGCAAAAAGCTCTAATTTATTCTTGCTTTCTCGCACGCGCTATATGGCGTCACATGAGCGTACGCTTAAATAAAGGGTATGCGCAATTCAATTCTCGTCCAAGGTTGTAAAAACTTGTCCTTGATCGAGGATTGCTCGAAAACCTACCGTTCAACCTATGATGAAATTTTCACAGTTGATTTGTTGCATGGAGTGAAGCACGTTTAGAGCCAAAATTTAAAAAAAATTGTAAGACAGATTTTGGGCTATTTTTGATTTCACATTCTCTTAGTTTGCAAAAAATCTGTCTGACAGATTTTTATTTTACTTTGTATGAATGTTAAATCAGACCCAAATTCTTATTCCTAAAATTTTGAAGTAGGGTCATACGGGTAGATTTTGAGAAAAACGTGACTTAGCCCGTGTTTTCACGAGAGATGTCTACCTTGGTTTTGTTTTTACTTTACTGAAATGAAGTTTTTAGTCGTGTAAACACAGTAATAAACCTCGGTAAATGGCGGCAAAATCAAAAGTAAGCTAACCTGGGTTTGTCCACAGTTGAACGCCTCATCAGGCATGGTTTAGCTGAGTAACCGACGGAAACCGAGGAATAAACAGACATCTTGGCAGCAAGTGTTCACGCGTTCAGCGTGTGAGAGAAAGATTCCTTCTAATATAAGTAAGCTTCAAGACAACGGGCAAAGAGGCTAAATTAACTCATGTTTACGCAAAAAAATCCTGGACTGCAGTTTCCCTTTCATCATCAAGTACCGTAAGTGTTTCCTTTCTGTTGGAAGTTCACTAGCTCGTTAGCGGTCTACAGGCAGGCGCAACTGAAAGAAGACTTACCCCAGAGAGAGAAAGAAAAAGATAATAATAATCGAAGTCTACTGGAGAAGAAATTAAATTGTCACAGTGGCCCTGAATAAGAAGAAGTACGGTAAAACGTTTACATAGCCCGTGCTCCGCGGCAGATGCCGTTTCAGGTGTTTTGCGGAAAGAGGCTCGGCGAGATATCAAAATTCCTTGCCACCACCATTCATCCACAGAGCTTTACATTTAAGGAGGGTCTGGGTCGACATCACCGCCTGCAAATTGACAACGACCTGCGTTCGGCATTGGAGTCAGAAAATTTTTAATTTTCCAGTAGTTTCTGTGCAACATTGCAGCACTTGCTTTCCGAGAAAACCTCAAACCGCCTGTTGTATGCGGCCTACTTTAGTTAATAAGTTCCGTGTAAACGGCGTTTCTAATAACTGTGATTTAGTTGCGAAACTTCGGTAAGCAGTAAACGTAGTAAACCTCCCTCGTGAAAACACGGCATTAACCTACTAGTGCCCAGTCTCTCATTGGGTACTCGACTTAAGCAAACAGTAATTAGTGAAGGGAAAAACAGCTTGGAACCTTTTTCAAAAGTGTTAAAAGTTGCGCTCTTATACTCCATCAAAACTGTAGTAAGCCACCTTAAGTCAAACACGGAAAGCCAACGAATTTCATCATTTGCTTGAAGCAGATATAGAAGTATTCTTATTACTTTTGGAAATAAGCCTAACTTGAACATTCCTTGCTTCCATAGTAATAGGTGTCACCCTCTTTAAATGTTAGGTTATCGATTCGATCCGCTATAAGTAGTTATCGATCGACACGACGACACGCTGACACCAGTGAAGTGTCTTCAAAGCCATATGGATGGCCGCTCCATCCACAGATGTTTCCATCGATTCCAGATTTGACTCGGGTCTTCCCTCAACAAGAGAAGATTGCCATCACAAATGAAGCAAATAAATAAAGAAATGAAATAATGTAAGATTTTAACCGACGGAATACATTAGCACAAGCTCACTGTGCTTTCATTTTGGTACTCACAGAGAAGAAACCAAATTCAGCAACTATTTCAGATAATATTTCAGATGCTTTTTTCAAACCAATGATTCAGGCTTAAAATCATAGGAATATACTCTCCTCCCATCGCTTCGACCGGTTTGGCATTAAGGTGGAAGCAATCTTACTGAGCGATCGTAATCAGCGTCATGTAACGGTCATGGTAAGTCTACTGCTTGTACGCTTCTTTTAAGTGCCAGCGGTTTCCCAGTCATAATTAAATTTCAACCTGCAACCTGCAAAACATACCTGCCGTTATGCAAAGGGTCTATGAAATTATTTTCTTTTCTATAGTACTTGCATTTAAAATATTGTGATACATTATTTTCCCAGACTGTTACCATGTCAGGGTAAAAAGCAAACAAAGAAATAAAAAAGTCCAGATGGTATTGCTACTTTGCTTTTATTAAAAGATTTCTATATAATTCAATCTGCTGAAGTATTGCACGACTATCAATTCATAATGTACCACTAAAAATGCTTCAAGTATGAGGACAGCAACAAGAAGAAATTGTATACAATGGAAGCTTAACTTTGTCAACATCATGTGTAATATGCAGGCATGTGACATTTTCCGAAAACGTTATGTGTCCATAGAAGCGTCCATAGAAGCGTGACGGTCGCGTTTTGTAGTTATTTTTTTATACTTTTGTTGAGAATATTATAAAAAGATAGTATGTTCGCTAGTGCATTTTGTGATATATGATCACTCGTGATGTTTTTCAAGCTCTTAAATTGCACTCACGCCTGCGGCTCGTGCATTTTTGAGAACTTGAAAAAAACACTACTCGTGCCCATATATCCCGAAATGCAATAGCGTTCATATGATTTTCTATACGAAGCTTTGACAACGGTATCCAGACAAGTAAACAACTATTCCCTGACCATACTAGCCTTTTGGCAGTGTTTTGGGAGTGAATGTAGAATTCTAAATGAGCTACACGATCCAATGACCATCTACTGTAATTATTTGACAATTTAGTCCAGACTTTATCTTTCTGTCTTTCGATCAAATATAACATGTAAATTGCTTGGGATTATTCGAGTTATCGCTTGACGAAAACTTTTAGTACAAAGTAATTTTAAACATGACCGCTAGTTTAAAACAGGTTTTGGTTTGGAATTAACTCACCAATAATTGCTCCGGTTTGGTTAAAGTAAGATTTCGCTTTGTTTCAAAAGTAAAAGCGTACCTGTAGTTATTAAGGAAGCAAACCATGTGATGACAGGCTCTTTCAAAAAGGCGTTGTGGACATTGACACACGCATGTCCCATGTAAAATGATGTTAGTACAATCAGGCCAAAAAGGGTAGAGGTGTCTCGCTGCTATAAGGCTTTGCAAAGAGACAACACGCATGAAAGAAAAAAAAAACACAGATAAGTTTGAGTTTAAGAAACATTCAAATACAAGGGCACTAAGACATGTCATAGGAGTCGGGTGATAATATATAGAATAAGGCGGATATGGCGAGTATGTGTCACACAGCCACAATTTGACTTTTGGAAAACGCAGCTATTATCACGCGTTTTTTTGTATAAAGCGCGGTTCGTATAGATTTTATTTCCTCGAAAGCACAATATGTGACATCTGTAATTTTCCTGGAGATCAGCGGCCAATTAGTAAGAAAAGTTTATGAGAGTTTCTTGTTAGAAAAGCACTTGGTTAAAAAAAAAAGAAGGTTCTGAAAAAAGTCTCATCGGTTACCCATAAACAAACATTTACGGCAAGAGCGTGTGCGGCGCTTTTTAATCTGTTGTAATTGCAATTTAATGTCGGGATCTGTAATTCAATTATTTTCTTTTTACCATTCATTGTGTGAGGACAAGATTCAATAGTACACAGTAAATGGGCCAAAGAATAGAAAACGGTATAGATTTAATTGAAAAGGTCGCAAAAAAAATAAATCTCATATGCACTCTTCCCTTTAAAGTCCCAGACAGCGCGAAATATTTTTCGACTCGTACGGCGAGCTGTGAAGAACAGCTTTTTAAAAAATCGTATCATTTCTCTGCACTCGTTTATAGAAAGAACAATGCATCTTATATCTATATATCTAATATCATGCCCGACTTTGCTCGTTATCTTTTATCTGCTCATTCTGCGCTTCGTTCTATCCAATATTCAGCTCGTCGCTTTAAGCTCCCATAAACGCGAGTTATGTTGCTACTCGTATCGAACGTTTCAACAAATCATACAGCCGGAATTTTCCACGTAATACCCAATATTCAGTTCTTCGCTCTTAAAAAAGTCCCAGACAGCGGGAGTTATTTTGTGACTCGTATCGAGCGTTGCAACAAATTATACAGAATTTTCCGCGTTTCGCTAAAGCATTAATAGCTAATATTCAATTCGTTGGTTCAAAGTCCCAGACAGCGCGAGTTATTTCGCGACTCGTATCGAGCTGTGAAGAGTCGCTTAAAACGTATCATTTGTCTGCACACGTTTATAGAACGAGTAATACATAGTATTCGTGTACAATGCATGGGTTTGCTCATGTTCCGATCTTGGTGCTTGTTGTTATCATTTGTCTACAAACGTTTATAGCAGACGTTTAAAGAAGGTACATATGAATGTTGTGCGGCGTAGCACTATGAACACAAATAATGGAACAGAGAATAAACTCTGAAGTGTAAATTTAAGTGCTAATTGACACATGAATAACCCACTGGGCGTTACCCCTAGTAAAGGGAATCAGGGAACCACACGAGGTAACAAAAAAAATCTTTTGACCTCGGTGGGAATCGAACCCACGACCTCCGGAGTAGATCTACCGTTACTCTGCCGACTGAGCTACGAGGTCCTTTACGAGGCCCTTTACTAGGGCTAACGCCCAGTGGGTTATTCATGGGGTAAATTAGCTCTTAAATTTACACTTCAGAGTTAATTCTCTGTTCCATTATTTGTGCTGATAGTGCTACGCGGCACAACATTCATATGTACCCTTACTTTCACTTCGCCGTGATTCATCACCTAAATCGATCCTCACTTTCTATGTCCGACCTCGTAGCTCAGTCGGCAGAGTAACGGTAGATCTAATCCGGAGGTCGTGGGTTCGATTCCCACCGAGGTCAAAAGATTTTTTCTTTACCTCGTGTGGTTCCCTGATTCCTTTTACTAGGGCTAACGCCCAGTGGGTTATTCATTGGTTAAATTAGCACTTAAATTTACACTTCAGAGTTAATTCTTTGTTCCATTATTTTAATACACAGTAGGTCTTGTATCATGCCAGGGTTTGCTCCCTAATATTCCACTCTTCGCTTTTTAAAGAGACTCGTATCGAGCTGTGAAGTCGAGTAAGTCGAGTTTTCAGTGCTCTTAGACGACTCGAGTCGATGCGTGTGTATTGGACATGGATGCACCTTTTTGTCGCTTAACTCTTGTTTATGAAGTGCACTTAGTATTGTGTTGTAAGGAGAAATTAGAGCCGTTACATCGTGCTGTGACAAATTTTAAGAGGTAATAGGTCTATGTGATTTCCGCTGTTATCTGCGTGTCGCTTCGTTGAGTTTGACACCTATTACATTTGCCATGTGCGCATTGTTTCGGCTCATTTCTATTGCAAGATATGTTTTTGAATCTCCAAGTATTTGCTTTTGAGGGACAAAATATGACGTTTACTGTGAACGTGTTGCTTACTTACATTCTATATTGTGACGCCGGGCCCGGCTATGATTACAACTGTTTGCAAGTAAAGTAGGCAGATTCTTGTCACGGGTATCATATTTGCCCTCCTACGTTTTTCTTCGGAGACGCCGTAGCTGTGCTTCGGGAAAGCTGCACGCTTGTCTAGACAAATTCTTATATTTTTCTTGCACTATCTGATCGAGCTTATGTTTCTGGAGCTCGATGTATAGGTTTACTTCTCCTTTGATCGTTCTAGTACCACAGGATTCAAATGCAACTTTTCCCGCCTTTACACGCAAGTCAGTTGACTGTGTTGCGTGTTGTATATGAGGTCAAAATTGCTTCGAAGACACTTTCAGGAACATAATCCATGACGAACACAGGCGAATCTTAAACGAGTACAGACTGAGAAGAGAACGGCTTGACGGACTGTGAAGTGTTTTGCAGCTAAGTGTTTTGCAGCTAATTTACTTCCCTGGTAGAGATAGGCAAAAATTTATCTCAAGAAGTGCAGTGACAAATATCCCCACTGTCCCCTCGGTATTAGCAATCGAACGAACCAATCATATTGATTTGCGTGGTTTTAAAAATACCAACCAATCAAAGCCCGAGAGTCAGATCCTGACTTGGCGTCTGCATGAAAGTGAGATTCAAGTTCAAGGTAACCAGAGGTTTTTCTTTCTCGCCGCTTCAGGACTCGCGTTCGCCCCTTCGCGGCTCTGGTTCTCTTATCTCATGCGGAGAAAAATCAAGAAAAACCTCTGAGACCAGGGTAACAACTCCTCTGTGCATGAAATCTATTCAACACGGCAAACGGACACCGAAGCGCGCTATTTTTATTGAATGAAAATCTTTTCCCTTCGTTAATATAACTGCGTCAGTTTAACAAAATAAGAAATCCGGTATTGTCCGAGACAAGTGGATCCTCAATTCAAAATGGCAAAAACTGTTTAACGTCGGCCGGAAGATATTGACAATTTCTGTACAAACTGTACATCATCGCGCCAAGTCAATTTCATATTTAACACTAAGCAACATAGGCTAGTGTGCGGGTTAATTCTCTGTAAGCTTCTTACATTTAACATACATGGAGAATTAGAAATCATTTATGATAAGGTGCAACAATTAATTCTTGCACACCATATTTTCGGCGACCCCCTTTGACGCAATATGTTTTGGCCTCCCTCAGTAATTCCACCACCCCTCTACTTCATTAAAAATAAACGGTCCTCCAATACTTACATACCTGAACCAAGTTGTCAGCAGACGACTTCATGGAAGGCACCATTCCTTTAAGGTTTGTATAACTAAAGGCTGGATTGATCATTTTTCGCTGCCAAGCATAATCCTTGCCATTAGATGCGAGTTAGCTATTTCCCAGCGAGGGGATCACAAGTCGAACAAGTGATGCTCTCCAGTACTTGTAGCTGTTTGTAACTAATACCTGTTTTTTTTCTATATCTGTCAGGTACACTACTGGTTGATCTCCAAACGATAAAAATACTAAATATCATTAGCAATTAAATGAAGACAAGAAGAAAATACTTCGCTATCGACAATGAACGTTGTGGATGGAGTCTCTGACAGTTTTGTGTAGTCTTGCGAGCAAGAGAGGGATCAAAAGAGCTTTCGTTTTAAAAAGCATCTTAACTTGCTTAGTTTATCGCTGTTCAGGTGCGTGCATTGTTTGGTGTGACGTCATCATTCAATATCGACAGGAAACTATCTTTAAAAAGTCGTATCGAGTCGTTTCCATATACATCGCTATCGAAATTTGAAGAATTTCGTGTTAGAAATAGAAAATAGCTTGCAATAGCGAAGAGCACGAAGTCTAAAAATAGAATGCAAATCACTGAATTCCCCGCGAGACTCAGTCAACGTAAGCGTGTCCTGAGGGAAATACAGGAAAGGTAAGCGAAGTTTTTGTTTCACTAGTGTATTAGGAACACCGTATTTTGCCCTTAAAATCTTCCACCATTCCGGTTTGTTTGTTTGAGTCTTGTCCGAGTCATGACGTCACTCGCGCACCTCGCTATTATCCTTTTAAAATCAGCAACAAGTGATACTCTTGCTCGCTCACCAAATAAAGTATTGACCAAAATAGATACTGCTGGATATTATCGACAAAGAGTTGCAAGCCGATAAATGTTAAAGAAAACAAGAAACTTATCCATTTTAAAGGTCGGCACCTTGTGGAACGTTACTCTCCTTCGCAGCTCTGCTCGACGACCAAAATTAAAGGCTATGGAGGAGAGTCGCGGAGTCGAGTAACTCAAGTGAAACTCTTTCAATAATGAATTTGTACTGTGAGTAAAAAAGGTGAACTTGAAATATTGGACGGAGGGGCGAATATCTAGAGCGAAGGCAGAGATAGGCTCGATTAACAGCCGAAAGAAACCCGCGCTCCTCCTCCGAACTCACGGGCTGGACTCGCCGCGGACCTTAGTACTGTTAATCTCGACCAATAAAAAAATCTGCGTGCCTGAAACAAGCAGGCTGCATAAATTATCTTTCTCGCAGTAGCAAAGAAGTTTTTCGATATGAAGAGCGATCCCGTTAGCGGGTCATCTAACCAAATAGCTTCAGCTGATGAAATAATGCCTGATCTATTCCATAGCGGCATGGAAAACACGCAAAAAAGTCAACAGACTTAATGCGTGAGAATCTATATTTCATTATTTGAATCATGTGGTGCCAGAATGTCAGATAACGAAAAACGTAAACGAAGAGAGGGATAAATTCAAACATCGATCTCAAGAGAAAAAATACTCCAGCAAATTGATGTGTACGGTAGGCTTCTTGAAGGAAACCGGCACTAGTCTTAAAAATTAAATTTTTAAATGAAGCAAAGAAACCGAACTAGCAATACAA
>JAEMPF020019637.1:0-5000 GCA_022496165.2 Catalaphyllia jardinei
AGGTTCCTGTTATTTTTTGGTTCCTGTAGCACGCTTTGATTAAGTGTTGCATTGTTGTGAATGAATATGATGACTATTGACTCAAGGGGCTCATGTGGCACTTAAGGGGGCTAAAAACAGTTTCTAGCACTTTCCAAGACAGAATTGAATTTGCCATTATAACCACTCTTTATCTGTTGATGTTATAATCACAGCATCATTGAACTGCCCAGTAAGTCTTAGTGGTAGAAACGTTATCTTTTTTGCTATACAATATGTTGCCATAGCAACAGTATAACCCACTTAAAAACTCCCTTAATTTTAACTTTAGGTGTGTAAAATTAATAAACAGCATGGTGAAACACAATTTTATTTGCTTTAGTGAATTTTGATTAGCAGGAAAAGATGCAACTTTTGGCAAAGCTTAAAAAATTCTGTACATGTATGCGATTCAAAGCCACATTTAATTTAATTTTTTTCAGAGTCTCCATCTTGTCATAGCACATGATGTAAAACAGGAAGTTGTTCTGACTGGAAATAATGAAATTGATAAACAAGTTGGTAAGAAAGTGTTGCATCACTCTCGTTCAATTATAAGCATGATTACATGATAATTTTCATCAACCCACCCCTCCCTTCCTGTGTACTCTTGCACGCATCCCCCTGTGGTGTCACTGAGCTGCTGAATTAACTGAGTAAGATTTATGTGCGCATTCCCAGAAGTGATTGATCCTCTCTCTGTCTGGATTTGGCATACATCTTCTTGAAATGTGATGTAATAACACAAACAGTCTGAGCACATCACAAACAGACTGAAATGCTAACAAATTTACATGAATAAGCCATTAATTTCCAAGTTGCTCTTACCTCTGTTTCAGAACAAGTCTTGGTGCACAGCCTTTCATATTTAACCGCTGCCTCGCTTAAGTGGAAGGTGGGTGCCTGGGATATACTGTGGCCAGCCAGCCCCTAGATAGAATACTGCTCCTATGGCTGGCAAATCCCCATAACCCAGCCATGAACCCCTAAAAATGGAGGGTGGGGTGGGGGAATGCGGACAACCCTTGCTAGAAAAGCCCCAAAACGCTAGAGACTCAAAACTGTAGCAGCTCGAGCTGCTAGAAGACACAAACTGCAACTTGAATACACAAAGCAAACATGCTGAAACGAAGCTGAAACAAAGCTAAAAGGAGCCATGTGAGCCTGCACTTGAATACGTAACTGCTGGCCAAGAAGGAACGCCCGCTAAGCTCGTGGCGGTTAACTAAGTTAAATATCATTTAACTAAATTTAAACGTTGCCTCACTTAAGTGGAAGGTGGGTGCCTGGAATATCCAGAGGCTCCCATGGCTGGGAAATCCCCGCAACCCAGCCATGAGCCCCCAATCCATGCTGATGGGACCCCCCGACAAGGCCACCGGCCTGGGTCAGAGAGAAGGAAAGGGCTCATGGCTGTGGGAAGCCATGGCCCGTACTTGCCAAAGTCCCGAGACACCCTAGGCCAGGAAGAGGAGGGAAAAAATACGGAAGGTACCTTAAGATAGTTGGCTTGCCACGCCTATGATAGTGTTGACCGGAGTACGAATGTACGTACTAGCCTGCGAAAACAGATGTCCTTCTTCGCTCCCGGCATGAGTGGCGTTTCGCGTGAAGGACATCTTCGATTCACCACAGAAAATTACATGCTGATGACATAAGTGTGAACTTTGAACAAATCATCATTTGCAGTCATAAAAGGTTTTGCACCAAGCCGCAAATGTCTTACATTCTCACAAATGTATGAGTTACGCTAGCAACTTCAGATGTACGGAGTATTTTGGAAATACCGGTAACTGATGAGATCCGCATGGAAGATCGAAACCATGGTCTTGACTAAGCCGAACAAAGACGCATTCAACAGACTTGCGCGTCAACAGTTGCATTTGAATCATGTCATTACATCAAGCTTGAAAAACATAAGCTCTGAGCTCGATCAGATAGCTGAAAGAAAAATTAGAATTTCACTAGACAAGCTGATGTATAGCTTTCTCGAAGTAAAGCTACAGGGTCTCTGAAGAAAAACGTATGAGGGCAAATATATCAGTTCTGTACTCTCAAACAGTTCTAATCACTGTTTACGGAGGCATCAAAATCCACAAAGTAACACGCAGATAACAAGGGAAATCATTTAGACTTGTGACCTCTAAAATTTGCCATGGCACGGTCTAACGGCTGAACTTTTCTTAAAATTCCTCCTTATAACACAGCACCAAGTGCCCTTCACAAACATGAGTGAAGTGACAAAAAGGTTGAGTAACCGAACAGAGAATGGCAAATGTACAGAGGTCACAAACCGTCTAAGTCGTGTAGGCTTGTCAAACCAAATTTACACAAACCACCGCTACAATGTTACAAGACGCCAGATTTGTTTTGGTGAGTATGTTCACCCTCTCGCATATTTACGGACTTAATTACCGATCGAACCAATCAGCGCTCATGACCAGAAGCAGGACAGATTTTCGTCATCAGTATGGAATTTTCTGTGGTAAATCGCAGACGTCCTTCACGTGAAACGCCACTCGGGCCGAGAGCGAAGAAGGACGGCTGTTTTCGCAGGCTACAAATGTACAGGTGGTAAGTGTCACTTGACCAACAACCAAGGGTTTTGATGAGATGGTCCAGAATCCCTCGAGCGGCAGCTGAGGTGGCCGCACCAATACGGAAGCTGTGAACAAACAAAACACCAGGAACTCTGGCCGAAGAGAAAATGGTCCTAACGGAGGAAGCCAACCACTGGTGGCTTAGAGGAGTGCCATCCGAGAGGAGAAATAGCGGGCCCGGAGCAGAGCCATTGAAATGCAAATACTGAGCTAGAGCATGCACAGGGCAGAGGTCTTGCCCACCAGTACCAATGTAGATGAAACATCCTTGACGAAAGGGGTCAGTCTTGGAGCACTTAAGGAGGTTCCGGAAGCTCTGGGGATTAGACAGTGAGTCGGCTTGGATGGTATTGATGGAGAGATGGATGGCTGGGTCAAATGGAGCATTAACAAAAAACTCGCTGACGTGAAGACAACCAAAGAACCCAAGGCAACAGGCGGCCCACAGCACAGAATGGTTGTGCGCTGAATAATCCGCATCAAGTCATTAGTGATGGGTTGACGTTTAGGCTGGTTTGAACCTTGTTGGCGCTTGATGCCCCACAGAACGCATTGCAGCTGGAGGTGGCTGACAAGAGGGTCGGGCAGACCTTCATCAATGTGAAGCGATCGAACAGCTGACAGGTAAACCTTAATTGAAGAATGGTGGAGAGTATCCACAAGATGAGTGCAGAAACGTATGAGCGTTTCCTCGCTGGCAGGAAGTGCTGATCCAGGTGGATGGAGGGGGTTGTCCTGAATGCAGAAGGTTACAAAGTGATGCTGAGCTGACGAATAGGCCTACCATGTTGACGGAGCAAGACCCTGAGTTAAGTAGAAATGACATTTGTCAATCAGAGAAGATCCAAGTCCACAGAGTTCTTGAGGGATTGGGGTCTGGTGGAGGGCTGCGTGAGGACCAGCTGACGAAAGTGCTGAAACTGAAAACGAGAGAGTGCATCAGCCATGGCATTGCACTTTCCCCTAACTGAGGAAGCTGTGAAAGAGAATGAGTGACAAGCTGCTTGGAGACAAAGGTAACGAACCAACACCATTATGTCGGGGACCCTCAAGGTGCCTGACCGCAGGATTTCCACCACTGAGCTGTTGTCTGAAAGGAAATTGACACTCTTTGATGACTAAAAGGGGCTCCATACATAGGCCGCAACCACAATGGGAAAAAGCTCCTTGTACTCACTTGACTGGGAAGCCTGCAAGGCTAGCCAGGAGCCTGAGAACCAGTGATGATGAAACACAGTGCCATAAGCCAGGGTGCCTGAAACATCTAATGAAACCTCAAAATCCGGGAGGGGAGCCCATTGTGGGTACTGAAGAAAGCTACAGCCATTCCATGAGTGAAATAGGTCTCTCCACCAGGTGAGATGGAGAAAGAACTCCCAGTTGAGGTGAATAGGATGATCATCGTGACGGAAGGCGCACAAAAGGTTAATCATCCGGCATAAGAAGGAGCGTCCTTGGGGTACCACCTTGCAGCATGCTGGAGATGACCAATTAGCGACTCAAGGTCCTTCGAATTGCAGAAGCCCTTGCGAGACTATTGATCTAATAGAGCAGATGTACTGTCAAACCTGTCTTTTGGAAGATGAGCCTGCAAGAGTATCAAATCCAGTTCGATCCCAAAGACAGTCAAACATATAGAGGACCTTCGAATTTGTCGGGTGGAGAGGGATGCCAAGCTTAGAAAAACAATGGATGGAGTCATCCAGATTGTGTTGACAAATAGAAGAGCCAGGTGGTCCCAGGGTATGAAAGGCATCTAAATAATGCATCAGGAAGGAGACATCATAATTCTGTTTTGCAATCCATTCAACAAGGTCTGCAACACAAGTGAAAATGAAGGGAGAAGACCGAATGCAAAAAGGAATGACCATGTCCACATAATAGGCTCCTTGCCATTTGATGCCCAATAGTAGACAATCCTCTGGATGGACTGATATGATCCAGTAAGCACCCAAGCTGCATGATGCCCGCAATTATTTCGTCCACCTTTATGTACTGGAGGGAGTAATCCTTGCCAGTAATTCCATCGTTGACACTATGACCAGCTGGGCTGGACAAGTTCAGGCCTAGTGAAGATGATGAAGCAGTTGGAGATCTAGTATGGAAATTATAGAGATCAGCATTCATGCGAGACCAATCTATACAACCCAAGGCCACCACTTCCTTCCTGAATGCGATGTCGTAGTGGAGCCAGGATTTGTCATGGAAACGCTTTGGTGTCTGGGTAATCAGCAACTTGTACTGAGAGAGGTCTGTCCAGCGGGAAGGAAAAGAGTGGCAAAACACCAAACAAAAGATTGAGAACGCCTCGATCCAGGTCACAATGTCCATTATTTCAACGACCCGCTTCTTTGTACCAGTAACTAAAAGCTTTCCTTCCAG
>JAEMPF020019637.1:10000-17560 GCA_022496165.2 Catalaphyllia jardinei
GATGCAAATCCTACATTTTGATTGGCTACGCTACTAGGGGACTAATAGTAATAGTCATCGAGTAGCGAAATTTGCAGGTTTTTCTTTCATTATTCTTTCCCAAAACAAATATTTCTTTAACTTGCATTTGCTGACTTTATTATTGCCTTTTCTGTCCGACTAAAACAATTTGACTCTTCGCCCTCAAGGGCCACAGGTCAACAGCCCATTCACCTTCGCCTCGTGGGCTATTGACCCGTAGCCCAAAAGTACTAAGGGTCTAATTGTTAAATTAGACAACCCATTAAAGCCTTCATTAATTTGTTTTTGAATGTAGAGCAAATGGAAAGGTAACATAGATCTTATAAAAAGCAAAAAAATTGTACTTCTAACGAAAAAAACCTAGCCATTACCCCCTGGAGATTATGGATATAAGTGAATCAATGTAAAAATCTGCTTGGGCAAAGGTGGCCATGAATACATTGGTTTTTATTCAGGATTACGAGGCAGCTTCTGAGAGCTTCCTGAAATGCCTGGCGATAGAGAAGAACCAGCCCACAGCCTTGCTGTACCACGGATTATCACTGTACCACCGGGGGAGGTTGAAGGTAAATAAAGTTATGTATTAATGGTTGACAATAGGTTAATCTGTTTTGCTTTTATAACCCTTTGGCCCCTAAGGGGTCTCCCTTTGACGAGTAAAATCATCTGACGTTTGACAGAGTAAAATCTGTAAGTCACTCTTAGGGAGTAAAGGGTAATTATGTTATGGTGCAATTTTACCCTTGATATAATTTCATTTCATTTGGTATTTTCCTTGATTTTGGTGCATGGTAAATGTATGGGTGATGTTGAACCATAACATAGGATATGAATTATGATGTAGGCAGAAAAAGGGTGTGTCTTGTGTGAATGGAGTAGAGATACTTGGCTGTATACCTAAATTAAATGAATGCAAAATTAGTTTTCCAGCGTAGAATTATACTAAGAACCTATTCATAAATGGCTGCCAATTAAGAATTATTCTTGTAAGTATTAAAATTAGCCCAACTAACCTCATTTTTGAGTTGATAATTGAATATATTTCTTCCTCTCAAACAAGGTTAGTTGGGCTAATTTAAATGCATGCAAAATAATTTTCAATAGGCAGCCATTTATGAATGGGGTCTGTACAGTTATTTGGACACCACTCTTTTATTACTAATGAGCACTGTGCAAGATTTACATTGTAGATCTAGACCAGTCTTAGTCGCTAGAATGCCCTCTCTATGCTCTAGCTAACTTTGGTTTCAGACACAAGTTCTCCGGTTTGAAGACAGGCCTAAATCTATGCTTGCTACCCATCAAGTATATTTATTAAATCAATCAATAGCACAGTATTACTGGTGTCCTGTCTGTGGCTTCACCAGAAGCCTGGTTCAGTCTGATACCACCATGACATGACATGAGATGGATCTCCAGTCACTAGTGCCTGGAGTCACTAGCCTCACTTTAATTCCAATGTCTCAAGATTTAGGTGTGGAAACATGGTGGCCTCATGGTTAGCGCAGTCATCTCCAGATCAAGCGGTCTGGGTTGGAGCCCTGGCCACGGACATTGTCTCGTGTTCTTGGGCAAGGCACTTAACTCTCACAGTGCCCCTCTCTACCCAGGTGCATGAATGGGGATAACCTTGCAATGTACTAGCATCCCATCCAAGGGGGAGTAGAAATACTTCCAGTCGCTTCAGGGCACAGAAATCGGGATGCGCTCCAGCTTGGTGAGCCACTTGGCTCATATGCAGACCTTACCTGCCTACTCTTGAGAATTAACTATTAACTGGTTTAATCTGTGTCTTTTCTTGCTTAAGGAATCCATAGAAATTTTTAAACAAGTTCTGCAAACAAATACAAACCAGGCAGAATGTCACCGCAGCTTGGGCCATGCATATAGGTATGTCACATGAGATTAGATAGATGGACAGACAGACAGACAGGCAAGCAAGAAGACAGACAGACAGGCAAGAAGACAAACAGACAGACAGATAGACAAACAGACAGACAGACAGAAATACAGAAAGACATACAGGCAAGCACACACCATTTATCACAAAGAATCAGGTTGAGGAATAAAGTCCATGAAATTTAATCTGTTTAAAGAATTCAAAGGAAATGTATTCTATTCAAATAAAGTAACTTTTAGTTGATATAATTTTTGATTGGGACTTAAAATTTAGTGTAACATCGGTGGAGTTGCAGTGATGTCTATAGATATCATACTGTATTGGTCTGAAGCATAAAAATTGTCATATTTTTCAGGGAGCTAGGAAGTCCAGACCTTTCCCATGGACACTTCACAGCAGCTGTAATGATTGAACCAACAGTTGCTCAGGTTTGGGACTGTTTTGAAATTTGTGATATCTTGTGTCGGACACTTAAAGCCGGCCTGGCCAAATGCTTGAGGCTTAAAGGAGCTGTGTCATGGTTTGCGCATGTTGAAAACTTTAGCCTGATTGTCGTTTGTAATCCGTGTTAATCTTCTCCATCCTTAAACCATCTTTGTTCGTTTTTGGTTTATTATAACTTCTTTATTGTTTTTGTTTTAGGTTTCTAACATCTTAAGATAATTCAGTAAATCGCAAAAAATGTCTCAGAATATTGTGACATAGCCCTTTTTAGTCGGAAGTCAACCCTGCATACAGACCTGCTTTGGGTGGTAAAACAACTCGCATGAAAAGTGATCGGGTTACCAAATGGTGACAACAATAGTGCCAGTTTGCATGGAAATTGGACCATATTTAAATGAGCTCAGTCAAGATATTTTGAATTATTTTGACCGCTTGCAAAATTACCTTTAAAATGAAAAAACCTGAAAATAGAACTTTACAAACATAAAAAAAAACACCAATAAACCGTGAAGGAACAAGGATGGTTGAGAATGGAGAAGATTGAGACGTATTACAAACGACGAATTTGAAAAATTCTGACTAAAGGCTTCAGATGTGCAAAATCGTGAATAAGTCCTTTTAAAGTTATTGCAAGGCAATACCAATGCACGCGAGTCCAGGCCAAATGGAGTCGCAAGTAGATGCAAGTTGGCCTCTACTTTTGTAGGCCTAAATAGGCCTCTGCTCTTGACTGGCCCCAAGGGAAACGATAAGTTTTGTTTTCCCGAGACCCTCAATGTTTCCCGAGGCGAACGAGGCGAAACCGAGGGAAACATTGAGGTCAAGGGGAAACAAGACTCCCTGTTTCCCGCGGGGCCTGTCATTAAGTGTTTTGTTAAACCTCCCAACTCAAAACTTAGAAAAACTGCGAAGAAATCGGTTGCTTTACGCCGCCTAGCTCATAAATTTGCAGCGGTTTCAAGAAGCACGGCCTGATCATGTGCAAGTCGAAAGTTCATGTTGCTGTTTCCCTAGCGAATTTTAGTGACTTTTGTTCGGCCCAAGGAGTTAGTGAGTTTTGACCTACGGCACGTGACATGTTTTCCTCCAATCAGAAAACAAACGTATTTGTGTTGGGAGGTACAAGTATAACAAACACTTTTTTCCTATCATACTCGGCCTGTAGAAGTTCATGCACTGTTTGTACTTGTTGATCGTCCCTGTGTTCTAACCTATCTTCTAGAAATGAATGCGTTTTTTTACAATCCTCTTTATTTTTTTAATGGTACATTTATTAACATAACAATCTACTACAGTCATCTTGATGGAAATGAATTTCTTTGGCAGAACTATCATTCCAGGGGGATCCTTAATTACATGCGAGGGAGGCCTGAGGAAGCAATCACTGATTTGAAGGTATGTTTTTTTACCCTTTTGTTTCCAAATGGCCTGCGAACAGACTCATTTGATAACTTGCTTCCGCTTGCGCGGCAAATCGAAAACGGTCCACAGGGAGCTCTCACATCCGTTTAAAAGGTCAAACTACCTTTATCGCTCGTGTTTTGCCTTTTGTGGCGGCCATTTTGAATTTTTAAAACGCGCGCGCGGGGTAAATTGCGCGGTCTGCTAGTGCGAGGTCTAGAACTGAGATCTTAAAAGTCTGGGACTCGCAAATTCTCGGAGGATCCGATCACTCACCGAAAACAATCACACTTAATAACGCAGAAAGCTGCAAAACATGAACAAGAAATTGTCTGTATTTTGTTGAATGGCTTTTTCCACCAATGTCGTACATTTTAACATGTTTTCACCAAACCCGTACATGTGTTTTGTTGTCGTAATCAATTCTGAACGTGTATTGTTTTTAAATTAACTCGTTTACATCGACCTTTTCTTTCCAGGAATGCCTGAAATACAACCCTAAAAGCATTTCGTGCAAGTATTGGAAGGGAGTCAGTTATGCGGCCATTGGAAACTTTTACGAAGCTGTGAAATCAAGCGCCAAGGTTTGTGCGAGTGACAATCACATCCCTGCTTTGTAATCTCAAAGTGATATTGAAAGGAGCTCGTACCCATTAATGGTATTTTAAGTTATTTAGGGCAGGAACACCTGAAGATAATAGTTTACTAAGATAGAAAAACACCAAATAATAAACCATAAAGGGACAAAGATCGTTAGGGATAGAGATATAATAATAAACCATAAAGGGACAAAGATCGTTAGGGATAGAGAAAGATTAATACGGATTACTAACACTGCAGAGGAAAACTCAACAGAATGAATGCAGACAACTTGAAAAATTGAAGCTCAATTTCTATGACATCTATGAAGCGCCATTGGTGACAAATGTGCCCGAAAACTAAACTCTCCCCAAGAGGTTTGGAGAAAATGTATCAAGATAAATGGAGAACTTTGATTTTGAGCCAGACGTGACAGCGCAAGAAGGTATTGTTCAGCTCAGAAGTAATATGAGTTCCATTTTTTGGCATACAGATTCTCTTGTCAAATTCATCTCCAATGCAGAATGTGGATGTTATCAAAAGTCATTTCCTCAAAGGTAAGCGGCTTTCTGGTGTTTCTGTGAAAGTAATGTTGTTAGCGTACAAGATATATGTCCTTCATTTCCTGCACCGGAAGCAAAAATAGAGGAAAGAATATTTGCAGTCATTGAGCCACAGAATGCTAAGGTCTTACTTGACTAGTATCTGAAGTATGAAGTTCATACGGGAAATATTGCCATAGATCACTTGAGGGAGGAGTGGGTAATTTTGAAAAAAAAATCTGGCAAGCATACTTCAGCGAGCCGAAAAAAGCACGGATAAAAAATATCATGCATACATGTACTCAAGTCTCGTGAAAAAATTCTTGTGATGCATAAAAGGGTTTAAGAAAACTTTCGGGCCTGTACCAAATCACCCACCACTCCACCCCTACTAAAAGTCAAACGGTCGTTTTCGCGCGCTTAATGCCGGCTGCATGTTTTTTCCGCGCTTGACGCGGATTACATTTTTTAAGGCTATGATATTGTTTTCTCTTTGATCAGAATATTCACGGTACCTTCACTCACACCTGGACACGCCCCTGTCAGAATACTCGCCGGACACAGACCTTGATGGTCGGCTGAAGGACTTCTGGGTCAAGGGACTGCCTTTTAATGCTAAGGTAGGTAGAGTTGTGACTATTTTAACCAGACTGAAATAAGTTTGGGTAAATTGGTGTAAATAAAGAGCTTTTGATATTGATATTCCATATTATTAAGCTTATACTGTATGTTACATTTGTATTAAACCATCATTAATTTTGTTCTGTTGTAGAATTACAGGGAGCAACCTGGAATACAGCCTCATATACGGTTAGTAAATAAGCTCAATTTTATCGAATCTCTGCTAAAGAATTATGGCTTATTGACTAAAAGTGAGGTCAAGATGGCTGGATATTGGCCAAGTTCTTGCTTTGAGTATTTTTGGATCGAGACTGAGTCAAGGTCCATAAAGTCGCAGGAAAGAATGAGGCCACTATCCAGCCATCTTGACTAAACAAGCTTGATCAACAAAGGATTTATTATGGCTTTCGGGAGAATTTTTCTTGTGGGATACAGCAGGTAATCCTGAGTGGGTGTGGGCCTCCTTATATAGCGTCATCTCGCCCCACGTGTAGCCAATCAAAGCGAGGGATTCGGTTTATCTTGCCTGGCCGTATGTCTTCCTCCATACTAATAAGCGTCGGTCTAGTACAATGAAAACAATAAGGTTGCCTGAGCTTGCCCGCTAATAGTAAAGAAAAAATCTTTTGACCTCGGTGGGAATCGAACCCACGACCTCCGGAATAGATCTACCGTCACTCTGCCGACTGAGCTACGAGGTCGGACAAAGAAAGTCGGGGTCGATTTAGATGGTGAATCGCGGCGAAGAGAAAGTAAGGGTACATATGAATGTTGTGCCGCGTAGCACTATGAACACAAATGATGTAACAGAGAATTAACTCTGAGAAAGTAACGGTACATATGAATGTTGTGCCGCGTAGCACTATGAACACAAATGATGTAACAGAGAATTAACTCTGAAGTGTAAATTTTATTTTGAATACATAACAGATAACCACAAAAAAAAATCGACCCACGAAAAATCGACCCCGACTTTCTCTGTCCGACCTCGTAGCTCAGTCGGCAGAGTGACGGTAGATCTATTCCGGAGGTCGTGGGTTCGCTTCCCACCGAGGTCAAAATATTTTTTCTTTACCTCGTGTGGTTCCCTGATTCCCTTTACTAGGGCTAACGCCCAGTGGGTTATTCATGGGTTACATTAGCACTAAAATTTACACTTCAGAGTTAATTCTCTGTTACATCGCTAATAGTAAACCCTGATTGGTTCATGAGAAATCTGTTACGTATTCAAAATAAAAGCGGGGAGATTTCGAAAGCGTTATCTTTCTTGCAATCGCTGGAAAATTGAAAACTTTATCGTGAAAATGTTTAAAAATGTTTAAAAATGTTTATCGTGAAAATGGATTTTTTCACCAACGTTGTTGATCTTCAAGTTGCTTTGAGCGCTTGTTTAACTGTCCGCGACTGGGAGATGTTGACAAGCGCAAATTTTTGAACGCATAATAATTTCAAATTTTCTGTAGCTTTCTTTGAAAACGTTCTCCGATTTTCGAAGCAGGGTTCTTTTAATCCTGTTTGGCTCATGAAAATATCTATTATGTTTTTATCTGCATTCTCAGCTTCGCTGGCGAGAGAGAAAATAAAATCTGAGCTAAACTGCTCGAGTTTTCCGCTCCGTTAGTCACGCACTGAACTCCACTTTCAACCCTAGATTTGCATACAAACTCTCCAACGGAGAAACCCATGGGGCTAGCTCTACCATTGAAATGACAACAATAGAAGTTCGGAGCGCTAATTAATTGTCAACACGCAACAATAAACATTTTTGAACAACACGGTTCTTGAATCGGAAGGAATGACGCTTTCGTTAAAAATGGCACTTTTATTTTAAACAGTTAATAGATGTCTCATGAGCCAATCAGGGTTCACTAGTAACGGGCATGCCCAGGCAAGCTTATTGTTTTCATTGTACTAGACCGACGCTTATTAGTATGGAGGAAGACACTTCATTAGTATGGAGGAAGACACTTTATTAGTATGCAGGAGGGCACCTCATTAGTATGGAGGAAATCCACATTAGTATGCAGGAAATCCACATTAGTATGCGGGAAA
>JAEMPF020019638.1:0-17553 GCA_022496165.2 Catalaphyllia jardinei
AGTAATAATAGCAATAATAGCAATAATAGTAATAATAGTAATAATAGCAATAATAGCCCTAAAATTAATCCCGAAAATATATCCCTTGTTCCCTTGAAATAAATGTACACTCCCTATTCAACTGACTCCTGGGAGGCCCTCGACAGCTCCGCTTCCGGGACTAATATTCTGAGGGGTATAAGGAGAACTATGAATTTGCTCTTGACCAATGTTTCTTATGAGAGCAAACGAAACAATCTCTGCAGGCCTGTCTAAACTGAATGCTACTAGACTTTTGTGCAGAAATATTTAAATACCAATTTCCATGCGAATTTGCATACATTTTCTCTTCTAAAGAAAACAGACGGCAAAGTGGTGCTAGACACAGAAATTTTGTAGGGTTTAAATTTTCCTCCACGTCATACATTTGCCTTATAAGTAATAGAATAAATTATACGCATTGTTGCCCATCAACGAAAACATGACTTCAAGTCAACCTGTTTCAATTTTGGCATGATAATTTAAAACGTCTTGGCTCTGAGAATTGTAGCAAACTTTCCACGTCGCGAGCATCGCACACGTATTCGATGCGATAAGGCATCCTTTACATTCCGGCACGAAATGCAAGAAAAGCCGACCATTGTTGAACCGAGATTTGCATACTAATCTTAAGAAAAGACAACAACAAGATGACTGCAAAAACTGTTCAAGTGTATTTCTAACAATGCAAGTGCAATACAGTCTTTTTTAGTTTCTGAGAGTTTCTGACAATCCCTGGCAATATGTCCCACTTAAAGGATAATTTGGTTTTATCAACTCAGTTGATAAAACCAAATTATCTTGTGATACTCCCACCGACGCAGCACCACAGTTTCTTTAGAAACTTACCCCCTTGTCCCACTTAAAGTCCTGCCTACATATAAAATCACCACAAGCCGATATATATGTTAACTTGCCAGATACTGGCTTGCAAAAAGACGATGACTGTTTTCGCTGTATATGGCAACCTGCGCCGAACATTCAAGCCGATAATTTTAGCTTGCAAAACCGTACCAGACCCTGCACAATTTGCACTAACCACAAGCCGACTCTTGATACGGTTGGCTTGTGTAAGCAAAATAACTCCCGATATGGACACCTGAAGAAATGTGGAAAGAAAGCTATCAATAAACAGGTGTGCATAGCTTGGGCGGCCATATTGCCATTTCTCATGACGTCACTACATATCCATTTCTGGTAATGGCCGGGAGTGATAAACAATAAATACTCTGGAAGTCTACACGAAATTAGGAAGCTTGATTTTCGATAAACGAAAACAGACATGCAATAATGCGTAAGCTAAATTCATCTCACACAAGCCAACTACAAGCACTCGATCTTCTCATCTACAGGATCTAGGAACTAGTGCCCAGTCATCTTAGCAGAATTCCTTTCGATCACGTGATTCTCGTAGACAGACAAACGTTTGCTGCCAACTTAGTGTGAGTTTCGCAAACACAACAACCAATCAAATTGCCGCTTTTAAGGTCAATCATGTGTGTGGAGATTTCATCCTGATTTTAGGACGGTCATCTTTGTTTCTCTACAATTAGAAAGAGCCATTCTTCTGATGTTTCCGATGCTTTGAGCCTGGGACTTTGTGGACAGGTTTCTGAAGAGTTTAGAATTCACTAGTCAGCAGAAGAATCATAGTCTTTGGCCCCGCGAAACTTCGAATGAAATGAGTCACAGCCACTTGGTAACTTGGTGAATTCTAGGACAGGATTAATTGTTTTTAGTGCAAATTTCACTGTTAAGATGGTGCGGTGGGGTTCGTCGCTGATTGTATTCGCCAGGCTCCCATCAATATTATTTCCATAAGGTACGGATCACGAAGAAAGAATCGAGTCCAAACCATTCTGACCATTTATGTTTGCGCAATTTTTTCACTTTGTGAATGCAAATTTCAAAGGAACGCTATTCACGGAATAATGCTACCTTCTCGTTGATCAAAGGTTCCTTAGAATCGATGCTGAGACACTCATTTGAAGTGGTTTTCTCTGCCAAAACAAATAAAAAATACGGACGGCTAGTTATGAATAAGAACACTGCTGAGTTTTAAAACTTGTTTTTGTTGAACCTAAATTTTACTTGCTAGTTTCAAATGTCTTTCTTTTGTCTTTCACGCACAAGCGGTTGCAATTAAAACCGACGAAACAGTGACTTGTTCACACGGTTGGAACAAACAAGAAGACGATCTAGCGGCACGTCTAGAGACTTAATGTTAAATGTTTGGACGTCTCTTTTCTTAGTGGCTTCAGCGCCGTTTTTTGATATCTTTCGTCAATAGCAAACGGCAATTCTTAGCAGAGATTGTCTAAAAGGAACCTCTTGAAATATTCCTCTCTCGTTGTTCCCGTGGTCTCTTCAGTATTTCTTTAGAGCATTAAGCCCAAAATGCCACTTGATCTTTCATTATTTTCTTTTACATCGTGATCCGATTAAAGCCCCGTAAGAGCTGTTGTATAATTAGGTTACTCAAGGATTATGGCTGAACATCGACTTTAAAGGGAATCTCCACTCTTACAACAAGTTGGCTTTGAATTGTTTGAAGTAATGACTAAATCTCAAATTTTACTGGACAAGGTGAAAATAACATTCAAGAGTAACAAAAACGAATTAAAGTGCCCATGTCGTCAAAATTTCTATTTTCCCATCTGATCCTATATTCCATGCAATGAACTTTGGCGAAAAAAAAATTCGATTTGGATAAAAAGCGATCTTTTTATGAAGTTTTAAAAAACTGAAAATCCTATTTTATTGCGGTTTACCTGTGCCGCTGATCACATCATCGACGTGCTCAGATTTGTGACGTAGATTAAGGAACACGTGACATCAATATTGACTTATCTCGCTTGTTTTATCTCTGTAATTTTAGCTTTGCAGTCTATGCAAAATTCTCCTTTCCAGCATTTTGTATGAACTACTAAGTTTAATTTACAGAGGTAAAACTGGCGAGACAAGTCAAGCCTGAAGTTAGGAAGCAGAGCATCTTTTGTGTGAAACAATTAGGCAACCAAATGACGTCATGTAATCCAAGATGGCGGCACGCTGGAAATTTAAAAGCAAAAAAAAGGTGATAAGCAAACCCTTTTTTGGTGATACTGATTCCTCATCACTGGGCTTTCACCCTAAATTTGAAATGAGACAGTATTCCTACAATTAAACGTCCGTTTGCTCCTTTAAATGTAGTTTTTGTTTTTAAATAGGTGGAGACTTCACCATGAGGAGCAATGTCTACTCAAGAAAAATATCACCAAATACCTGCGCCTTTCGCAAAATTATATTCCCAATTGTTCTATTGAGCATCATCACAGTGACAACAATCACCTACTACTTGATTAGCACGCAAAACCTCGCTCGATATACAGGCCTTCATCCATTTAATCCAATCATGAAATGCAGAAACCTCACCAAGCTACAAATGAATCAGCTTCTTAGCCTGTCTTACAAAGTTCATCAGGTTTTGGACGAGCTAAGAGTGGAGCATTGGCTCATGTACGGGTCACTCCTGGGAGCCCTTCGTGGACACGCTCCTCTTGCATGGGACGACGACATCGACATCGGTTTGGACGGAGATGGCAGACTAAAGACGCTCAGCAAAACTGTATTAATTGAAAAACTTAAATCTGTAGGCGTGAAACGCGTAGGTGACTTTTGGTGGCGAGATGGGCTAATTTCGATACACGGTGGAGATTCTGAATTTTCCGTCGATCTCGTAATTTTTAATAGATCAGGAAAATGGATGAAGAGACCTGGTTGGGCAACATGGCTGTTATATTTTCATTACAACAAATTTCACATCTTCCCAGCTAAGCTTATTGAAAAACCACTACCTAACATTCAATTTGGGTTTTTCAACATTTCGGCGCCCAGAGGTGGAAAAGAGATTTTGAAGTACATCTATCCTACAGACTGGTGGAAAATTGTTAAGCCCCCGGGGTGTTAACAACTGTGATTTCCACTTATTTGTTTGAGTCTGACAATTCAAAAACACATCATAGTGATCTGTTTACGGTCTGGAGTGAGTAGTTAAAAAGTGACATCTCGCAGTTCTCCATACCCTTGCAAGGCTCTCTCCCAGATGCTAAAATCGTCACTTGTAAATATTTCATTAGTACTATTTATCATCTTGTAGTATGTAATTTGTATCTATTTATACGTACTTTTTTAACACCTCTGTAAAATTAATGTTGGTGAGAGTTTAAATTAAAATTGAATTGACTTGCTTGGTTGTCGTTTTACCCGAGAGGGTACTCTGTAAATTATTAGATAGGGGTGCCCCGTTGAGACACTGGAACCCTTACCCTATGCTAGACTATGATCAGCTTGATTTTGCAACCCTAGGCACCAAACAACCCTTCCCATATCTCAAACTAGCAGACGCTTTTTCACTATCGTAGTCCATCAAAACCAAACTAAAGCAATATCTTACAAAGTCGCTTCCGAGTTTCATTTTTTAGCATAGAAGCCTGGGTTAAGAGCCCCGTTCTACGCTAAATTATTTATTTACTGTCTATTTTCCCAGTAAATTATACTATAGTCAAGCCCAAAACTGATTTCTACACGCTATTCTAGAATAAACGGCTTGAAAACCACACCCTTCACAGCAGCACATACCTATATATCTTCTCAAACAACTGAGAAAGGCAACATAATCTATCTTTGATGATATTTATATATTTAGCAAAATGGTTCGACTTATTATCCACGCATGCACTGATAGCTAGTTATTTATGGATTCTTTTTGTTGTAATACAATAAATTAGAGAGCAGAATGAGAGAAGTAAAAGAGCTGATAGTAAAATGTTATTTTTGACAAATGAGCCTGCGAAGAAGGTCGAAATAACAGATTGATCCTCTAAGGCCTGCAGCACATGAAAGCGTCCACGGTCTGTAAGCTTGTGGAAAATAGTTTCTCGCTGACCCTTTTCGCGTAGATGTTCACTTACAGCATCTTATCGACCAGTCCTAGTCTCCCCTGTGTGATTGATTCCGCCTTTTATGGCATTAATTAAATGGGTCCATGATATGGGATCCCTATCAAACCGACATTTGTGTAGTTGAGGCTGCTAGGTCGACATTCAATCAAAGTCTTGGCACTGCTACTGCGTTAGCTGCGATATAGCCTCTTCCAGGCGTTCAGTTAGTCAGGGCGCAGGGTGGAAAAAAGCGCGCGAAAAAAAAAAAAAAAAGCGCGGCGAGAGGAAGCGAGGGAACGCCTGTGGACAAACTTAACAAAAGGTCGTCCCGGTATACCAGGATCTGGTATACTCTCTGATTGGTCAATTTTGGCTGATTTTGTCAACACTCAAGCATTACTGACGCAGATGAAATATACGATGCATGGCGGCGATCAGAGACCTTTCAACGAGTAACGCGGTTTTTAAATCTGTTATAAACGACAAGCTAACAGATTTCCCCAAGTGAAGTGCCTTCGCGAAGAACAAAATGATTGCATAAAAATATGGTTAATGAAAGATTCCTTTGCAATCCTTCCCACCGGTTTTTGAAAGAATTTAATCTTTCAACTCTTTCCACCAGTAATGTCTCTGATGAATGGAGAAACCGGCACCATATTCACGATCATGGTGGCTTGTCTAGCTCTCGAGGCCAGAATGAAAGACCAAGTTGAACAGTTGAACACAATCGGAGTCGCAGCAACGACAATGGGTATCGACTAAGAAGCCGAGAAGAACCGGAAAGTGCGAGACTGTGTGTAAAGATCTGTAAAATTATACGGTTCGGGACCACTGTACATTTGCTGTTCTGTTTTCGGTATATTGACCTTTTGGTTTGCAGAGTTTGACACAGCTCTGTGATTTGCCATGCGGTGTTTATGCTTAGTTCAAGCTCATTTCTATTGCAAAATATGCTTTAAAAGTCTCTAAGTGTTGGCTTTCAGTTCGAGGGACAAAGTTTCAAATATTCCGTGAGCATGGTTTAAAGAAAGGTTGACAACTGAAAACCACAAGCCGGCGGTCATGTTACGGGTCCCTGTAGGCGTTCTATATGTAGGCGGAATGCATATGACCTTTTGTTAAGTTTGCCCACAGGCGTTCCCTCGCTTCCTCCTGCCGCGTATTTTTTTTTTTCATTTTTTCGCGCGCTGTTTTCTGCGTTGCGCCCTGACTAACTGAACGCCTGGAAGAGGCTAGCTGCGATATATTGTTGTAAAACTCAAATTGACCTCAGTTTTTCATGCGTCTGTCCTGTTATTGATCATGAATTTGGTCTGATAACATTGTCAAAGTAGTTGGGGATCCACTCACCTATGGCCTCGTGGATCTACAATTACTTTGACGATGTAATGACGAAATTCATGATTCACAACAGGACAGACGCATGAAAAACTGGCGTCAATTTATTCAGTAGAACCCCAGGTAAAGAACCCTGTTTTACACTGGACACTTCCAGTAAATTATACCTCAATCAAGCAGCATATTTCCATATAGCCCATATATGGGTGAATCTCCTGGGATAAACGCGTTCAGCATAAGCCCGTGTCTAGTAGATCGCGTTGCGGAAGGGAATTTACCCGGCGGGAGAGTAGTGTCTGTGATGCAGGGTGTTATGTACCTAGAATCGAAAGAAGATCTTCAGTTACAAGTGGATCTTGCATGTTGACTTGACTTCGAAACGATCGCAATCAGCTATCCGCACTTCTGCCGGAAAAGCATTCCACTTCTACACAGTATGACTTAGATCGTTAGCCGCCATTGACTGACCTTCGATATTTTTTACTCTAAACCTCTGTAGACCATGCTGAATTACGTGCGCCAATTTTCCAAGGTCAAGGTAGTTTTCCTCACGCTGTGTAACTCATTTATCTGTACTGTCTGCAGTAAAAATTTAAAACAAATCCATGGACTGGAAAATGTTAGCGCCAACGTTCTTTAATCATAACTTTGATAATTGTATTACAAAGAAAGAGGGTCCCAATAGGGTTAAGGGGGAATGGTACCCTAACATATGGTGATTTTCATGAAAAATTGAATTTCTTGAAAATACAAGATTTAAGACCCTTGAATATTTTTCAAAAACATTTTGAAATGATAAATTTTTCTCTAGATGAGTGTGAAATTCAAGGAAAGTACACAGTGGTATATTTTTTTATGTAGCAACGGCCATAGCAACGGCTGTTTACCATAAGAACGTTACCAAAAATATGGATTAGTTTTAACATATTCAAACGAAACTTTGTAAAATAGCTTTTAAGACATGCGCAACTCGATTGGTATAATTAGTTGTGAAAGGTTTTGCCTCGAAATGCCATCACAGGCTCATTCATTTCCCTTATGAAAAGGAAAATCTCCTAAAACTGCGGTAACTTTCTATAAAATAGAACAACCATTGCACGCCCACCCGCGAGATCCAATCCGAACCCCCTCCCGCTATTTGTGGCTTGTTAAATGTTGTAAGAAACTTTAAGTGCGTTTTTCTCAAATGTCTATTTTTGTACCGACTGAATTCACGCCAACATATCCACTTTTCAAGGTATTTAAGTAGAATTTCTGAAACTTGGGCTAATCAAAGACCAATAGGGTTGTAATGATTTAAACCAAAAATCGTAATATTTTAACGTCTGTCACGTGACAGGAGATGATTTGTCCAATTGGTGTGGCGTAAAATGAGGTTATTTACAAAGTAAGCCTGTAAAAAGCATTGAAAACAAAAGTTAACTGCCAAGACTTAGGTTCATATCACAGAACAAAACAGAAACTTGCCCGATATGCTTGTTTGAGAGTCAAATCTTGTTTTGTAAAAGAGCAGGAAGTGTTGGCGTCAATGCCATAAACCACTTCCTCAAAAGGCTGTGGCTTGTTGCCATAGCAACCATTTGGGTGAAACCTTCAAAATTCATTTTCTGTTCATGAGTGCCATAGCACACAATTGATCTTTTTACACCAAATTTAAACAAACGTTTTGGCTCATATATAGGGTACCCATACCAACTTAAGGGCAGTAATTCTGTCTTTATATCACCTTGCGTTGCGTGAACTTTTCTTAGGAGCGAGAAGCCTGGTTCTGACAAATAGTCATATGACGTGGTGGCCTCGATGTCGATATATCGATTGAAGAAGTTCGCTTCTGCCACGTATCGAAAGCTTATTTAAGTGTAAGTGGCAGAATAATATGTCTTCCAAATAGCTGTTTTGGTGCTCAAAGGACATCATTCAAGTCTGACGATTGGTAATCTGACATGCAGCATTCAAAGAACTGAATGTTTGCGGCAGTCGGCAGTTCCAAGGGTGCTCTTAAGCGCCAACAGATCGTAACTTGGTTTCCGACTGTGTCAGGCCAAAACAGAGCAGGTCTAAAAGCAGGTCACTTCAAGAGCACAAAAAGGTGTTTTGGGGAGTTACACGACAAGCAGTAAGAACCGTGCCTAGGAAAGTGCAAATGTTTTGAGCTGCTTTGCCTTTTAGACTTGTGTTGAGTTGGTGAGAAGGTACATTCGGTGTTACAACGCGGGTATAGTTACCCATAATGCATTGCAAGATGTATCTGATAATAATGGCTGCTGCACATGTTGTATCTAGCTGACAATAACCAGAACCAGAACAAGTAAAGTCAAGACTATAGTATATTTGAGGAAAAGAATAATGCCTTGAATTGCTCTGTCTAAAAGCTTTCTTCGGGATAAAGATTTTCGACAAAAACAAAGCAAAATAGTGATCTAGACGAAGTCGCTGTCGAGATAAATATGGACGTGGCGACCTCCTTTCCTTAGAGATTATATAGGTTTTTTAAAGGTCAAAATAGCCGAAGAAGGGTTTTTGGCTGATGAAGAAGGCACGGAAAAGACGAAGAGGACGAACAAATTTGAAACCAAGATAGACAGGTTGAGGATCAGAATGAACCCTACTGGGCCATGCTAATTTTAGGACCTCAAAATGTGGACTGGACTTCAAAATTCAGATCATCACTTTTTCTGCCTTATTAGGTTTACCTTTTCGACGTTTAAATGCGAATTTCTGAAGTTCATTGCCCCTAACCAGTGACCCTCGATCACTCTCAGAGTTAAATTTCTTGTTCTGAACCATATATCTAGGAGATAATTTTGCACAAATGTAGAGGATCTGTCAGGATTGGTGGTCTACTGTGCTAGATAATTTGAAAAGAATAAGTTATATATCAACATATCAAGTGCATAAAAGTCACATGACATGTTTTGGTGCCCTGACGTCACCAAAGACATTTTGGTCAATCAGCTACTTTGAAAAAGAGCTTTCACGCCAATTTGATGTCGACGTGTTGGTTAGGTAAACCTATTGCTGATGATAATACAAAACTTTCTCTAATCTGTTTATAAGAGATTTTATGAACACATTCATATTGTCATGTGACCTATTTCCTCTCATTAGACGGATTTAATGCAAAATCAGCAAAATTCAAAACACGTTGCAAGCAGATTGTGCCGTAAGAATTCGAAAATTTATAGTTTTTCTTATCACCACTTGTTTCTTCTGCTCAAACAAGGCACAAAGTTTATAGCTAATAACTAGTCACGTGACTAAGCAATAAACTAAAAACTTTATTAGTGTTTGCTCAACGATGTAAAACTAATACGGGTACAACTAAAAAAAATTATCAAAAATTTATCACTTTATTAGTAAGATGAACTTGTGTCACCGTATTCCCGCAGTCAGCACCTTTGTCTGATTTAACTTCTAATGTGTTCATACACAACTTGAACTCGTTTGTTCTCCAACTAAAAAAAGGAATAGAATAACTTGCTAATTAGTAAAATAAACTCCCCTGGCCACCTTTCTCTTTACAAAGAACTTATAGTTATTTCCCTCAACTAATAAACTAGGTGTAACCCTAACCCTAACCTAAACCTAACACTAATCGACACGCTAGCCCTAACCCTAAGCCTAACCCCAAGATCTATCGCTTAGGGGGGTAGGGTTAGGGTTAGGTAATAATAACCCTAGCGTTACCCTTCCTCTAATTCTAACTCTCAAATCTAGCCCTCAACCTAAAATGTGAGGGTAGGTTTCCTCTGTTTTCGTTTCCAACACACTTTTTTCATTAAAATTTATAAATTGGGTTACATTGTATACTTTATTTGCCTCAAAATGGCATAGGGGATCTATAGCATTGATAATCCCGGAAAAAAGAACTAAATTTCCTTTCGTTTGATGAAATAAAGTTTAATTTTATATTTATTACGCAATAACTCAGTGGGGGGGCGTGTGGATATCACGTGATAATTATAGACCATGAGAGAGTTTTGTTCTACTTAAAGTAATGTATGGTAAATTTGGAATGGCATCTGCCATTTTTTCTGTGATAGATACTAGTGCATGTATAGCCGAGAGACCCTATAAACACTGAAAATGTCCACTTAATTAAGGCTTTAACCCTAAGCCCTTAACCCCTGTAAGGCCTTAAGGTCTTACCCTAGGCCTTGAGGCCCTAACCCATCCAGGCTTCACCACCCTAGGAACCCTTAACCCTAAAGCGCTGAGGAATTCTAGCTCCTTAACCCTAAGCCCTTAACCCCCTGTAAGGCCTTAAGACCTTAACCCTAGGTCTTGAGGCCCTAACCCTAGACTGAGCTTCACCTCCCTAGGACCCCTGGGCACCCTATACTGAGCTTCACCGGCTGACCTTGGGCGCCCACGCGCGGCGTGCCTAAAGAACCCAAAAAGGCAGGGGTTGGTTGCGCGCGCTTAAGGCCCGGTTCAGACGCCGTACTTCACATGAGCCGAATCGAATTCAATGAATTAAGTTCATGTGAAGTACGGCGTCTGAATCAATTCGAAACGGCTGATATAATTCGGATCGGCTCAGCCGAAGACCTGAGTATGCGCAGAAGTATAAATTGTGCGTCGGCCCAGTAAAATGGCGGGTTTTTTTGCTGGTCAGAGAAGATAGAGCCGATAAGTGCAGTTTGTGTCTTCCTGGTTTCGCGTGCAAACTTGCGGCCTCCTTGGTAAACAGCATCAAAATTAATGCGCATTCCATCATAGTTTTTGTGCTTGTGTTTGACATACGTGTGAACATTGCATTTGTGAATTAACAAGAATTTTGAAGTAGTTGTTTCACCGCACGCAAAAAGGATGGAATCCGAAGTCGAAATTGTGTGTTGAAATTAAGTTCATGTGAAGTACGGCGTTTGAAACCATTTATCAGTTGTAATCTTGCGGTTAAATGTAAATAGATTAGTGCAGTTTGCCTTATGCTGCTACTTTTCTTTAATCTTATATTTTTTTACAGGACGGCTGTCAGGTTGGATCGCGTTTGCTGTTGTTTACCATGTTTACGGGAGTTCAGCACGTATCAGCGATGATCGAAATACACTTTTATCTCCTAGTGAATTCAGTTCGCCTGGAATTAAGATCGACAGAGACGGGGGAGCATTTTGTTCAGATAATTTTTTAGATTTTTTCATGATTAGATAAACATGTTAAAATACTTTTATAACTTGTATTAGTTGACTCTATCTGGCCCAGAAATTTGTATGTAGATGTCGAGAAAGCTCCGTAATAGTCAGTCATTAAGGCTTAGCGGTTGGGGATAGGGATGCGACACATGAATCCAAGTGGTTAGGGCTATTAGGGCTATTAGGGGTTAGGGTTAGGAGTTGGTGGTTAGGGTTAGGGGGTTTCGCAGTTCACCACCCTTCCAGTGGTGAATGGATTGTCAGGTGATCATGACGTCACTTTTGCTCGAGCTTTTATTGGGGGCCATCTTGGATTGGGGGTTCGGGGAGGATAACTCGGTACCTGTGATACTACTCTTACGCGTAGCAACACACAATCCACTGCTAAAAACTTTGATTTTTCCACTCTCTTTGCTTGATTTTGTATTTACAAAAGTTTTCCTGATTGAGTAATCATTGCAATATTGACTCTTTTTGCCAACAATTTATTTCTTACTTGACGACAATTTTTTTCTTAATGATCTGTTTCCTCTGTTAATTGTAAGTGTTATCTGTTTTTAAAGGACAGTCCTAGTTGGAGTTGTCCCCGAGGTTCAGTGATCAGTGACGGCGAGCCTTTTACAGTCCTCTCATCCACATGGGCCTCTTTAACTTGGCCGTGAGGCGAACGGTTCGGGCCCTGGGAAGAGGGAAAGGATATCGCTCCCTGCGTCCCCTCCTTCTCTTGTTTCTTCCCTTCACCCCCTCCCCTTAGAGAACCTCTGAAAAGAAGAGTACCAAGTTGATGACGTACTAACTCATCGATCAAACTGACAGATTTAAAAATGGCTAATAATTTTCGTATAATTTTTCAGATTAAGTCAGTCAGTAAGTAAGTAAGTAAGTAAGTAATAATTCTCAAATTACTCTCAACACAAGCTCATTACATTTGACTTTTGCCCGTAAACGTCATTTTGTTGAGCCTTGATCTTCCTCAATACAATTTCTAGTTCTACAACAGACTGAGCCTAAATAATACAGATCATTACATGCATGACATAATATATAACTCTTTTCCGGCACCAAATTTCGCGGGAAAAAAATTAAAACCCAAGCGCTTATGGAAAATGCTATTTTTCCACTAGAAATTGTTCGAGGAACATATATGAACTTATATTCATTTGAATCGTCGATGAAGTAGACTTTTCTGGATAGTTTTACCTTCGGGGTTCACAAAAATCTCAAATTACAAAATCACGCCGAACTCATGCTTTGCAAAAATCTCTCTCCAAAACCCCGAATTGAAGCGTTTTGTCACTCACATGTCAATAGCTACCACACATCGGCAGTAGTAAAATCTATTCTTTAACTATCCAGCTTCATCATGTTAAAGTTTCAGCGAAATCGAACAAAACCAGAAGTAATTAGAATTTTTCTTGTGACCTTTATTCACCCTTTTACGCAACAAAGGAAGCGGCGGTCGCCAATAGCAACAAAAACACACAAGCATAACATCATCGGACATTTCGGTAAAAAGAATCCACAATAATTGTCCGAGAATGGGAATGGGAAAATCTTTTTCGAACTTTTCTTAGGTTATTTAGACGAAAATATGACCTCAGCGGGCTAAAAAAGTGAGCGAAATGAAAAACATAACCTGAAACACAATGCGAGGTAAGAGGAGCCGATAATTTATGCATTTCTCGCATTTGACACGTAACAGATGAAAAAGCTTGTCAGCAACTTGTCCCATGTTACTTTCGTTATACTTGCAAATGACCTGGCTTCCATCTCCGAATGATCTGCCCCGAGTTTTGAGCAAATAAACGTTTCCTCGACGGTGACCGCCATGACGATTTTATGCATACTATTATCACTGACTTTACAAAACTCTCCTGAGGGGGGGATATGAGGAAAAGGGCTGAAAATTGGCCTGCAATTGGCCAATGATGATATCATCCCACTTGCCAAATTTGGCAGCAAGCGGAAGTAAAATGGCTCTGCCGCCTCACTTTCGAGAGTTGGCCATTTCCGGGGCAAGTGCGGCAATGAGAATATATAAGCAATATATTTAGCAACTTATTAATCGCCGCTAAAGTAAATATTCAAGTTATGGAAAACACAGAACTTCACAAGTTTTAGTCGGTTATTTCGCTTGCTTTCTTCAAGCTTCTTACATATGAATTTTAGATCGGAAATATTCTAAAGTTTTACTCCTTGGATACACACATTAATCGGGCTTGTGAATCCTTTGTTTACTCGGCAACAACATACCACTGTTTTAAAAAGCTACTCATGTGTTAAGGTTAATACGACTGACATGTGAATGGCCAATTAACAGCAGACGATGATCACCAGACTATGGCGTGAGCATGAAGGCAAAACCATCTTAAATGAAAATTTCAGTAACTATGGTAACTTTCATGAACAGTTAAAAAATGATATCCTGCTTCAATCTTGCGTGATATCAGCTGATTTAACCAAGTAGGACAAACGGGCCATGGCATGCCATGGGGGCTTACTATTGGGGGAGCATTCCGTGGGGTTTCGCATAAAACTTGCTGATTATGATAAAAACATACTGGACTCAACCAGTTTTTTCATCAAACGAAGCAATTTTTGTCTTTCTACACTGATTTTTTTTTTCACCTCAGTAGCAGAAACATCTATCATTTACTATTCGTATTTGCATTCATTGTTTCCTCCACTGAAAAAAACTTATCCCTTAACTGATGATTGTAATACCTCTGGCCCTGTTAAACCACTATGAATTCCACGCAGACCGAATCACTCGCTCACTCAGTCTTTGAATTCTAACCTGGCTAACATAACAAGCATATATCGTAAAGCGTTTTCTTCAGTAAAACTACCGGAAGTCACAATGCATGATAGAAGAGTTGAGAGCAGCTCGCTTGATTTCTGTCACAGTAACCCCACATACAGCCACCTTACGGGAAAGAACATAAGATGAACATATTCCCGGCCGGTATGTACTGTAAATTCTCTCTTAGATATCTCAGGTTCACAGTTCACGAACAATTTGCGGAAGATTTTTACAATGACGTCATTGACAAACTTAGTCCACTCATCTTCTAAAATGAGTGGTTTTCCATAGTAAGAAATTAAGACAATTTTAACTGCGCAACTGAGGTGACAGACGTTATATGCACACCTAGGGACTCTTATTGTCTCTAGAGTACAAGGTGCATTTATTCGTTTTCTAGAGAAGCGACATCATTTCCAGAAGATTTCACATCTACTTAAGTGCCTTGGTTAAGAAGTATTTTGCAACAACTTTGCAAGGTGAGCATATGCATAGTCAGATATTGTCAAGGGCAATTTTGATCGCCATTGATTTAGGTTTATGTGGATTCTATCGTGCTAGTTGTGGTTTTTCGTGCGACTGAGGTGCACGTTTTGGCAACAAATCAGTTATGACATCTCATGAAGTTATCAATTATCTCTTTACTGGCGCGTTGTTTTTGCTGCACTGATATATCAAATTGCAAAGTTGATTGGCCGCGAAACTAATCGAAACTCGAAAATTCTGCTATCAAAGATTATTGAGAAACCTCTAAACATATTATTATCTCGTCTCCCGTTATTGAAGCTTAGCACATATATTAGGTCGGTAATGTTTCAAAACATTTGCTGTATATAGAGTCATTAAATAGGTAGCTAGCAGCTGACGTGGGCCTAAGATGTTTGTCAGGTTTGTGGCCTCGAAGATGCGAAAAGCACTTGACGCCATAGACGAAACAGGAATTGCGGCGAGCTCGCATGCACGTCATTTGTCCCGGCTATTCGCACAAGCTACCCATCTTTATTTGTTTTACGTTACTTACATTTGCTACATTTCAATGACTTTAAGCCTGATGAAAAGAATAATCATGATCAGCTAAAAAGAAAAAACATTGCTACATGGCGTCATAGCGAAAGAGATAATTTGATTACTCGTCTTGTTTACTTCATTGGCAGCCATGTTTCGCTGCATTCCAGAGCAACCTCTAGGGGGAATCAAAGAAGTAAAGATCTCAAACTCGGCTCATGCTGTTTTCTGTTTCGGTGGTCGAGTGATAAACATTTTGTTTCGAAATGTACATGGATAACTATTAACTAGCTTTTTCGTGTTGCTATACTTTCGGTTGAACGAAGAGTCGCACTATACCGAGGAGACACTCTAAAAACATTAGGAAGTTGAACTCTTGAGAACACTGATTGGCTTGTGGGAACGTAACTTCGTCACAATTTCCTAATGTTCCTTTCATTAAGTACCTCTTTGTTGTTTAGCAAGTTAGCAAGTAATATTCTACAACTTGTATTCACTAGTTCACGCGCTTGTATACTGATTAGTACAATGACATCATTATCGCAAGAAAGAAGAATTGAAGCTTAAGAGGGGGTTCCATCTCTGTAAACAGGCCAGAATAGACTCGGAGAGTCGTTTCAGCGACAAACTACCTAGATTAAACTTCCGATTAGAAACGAATTAGTCAACTGGCCACATTTTTCTTTTCAAGTTTAACACGTTTTGTCTGAATTGCTATATTATAACCATAGTAAATCACCTCTGGAATATCTAATTTGCCTTACTGCTCTTTTATATGTTATAACTAGCTTTTGTTCACCAAGATGTCTTTGAGTTCCCTGTGACAGATTCTAATAAATTAATTACAGTGCAAACCAACTTAAAACTTTCTACCTGCTTCATATTTGACCTAGCTAGTTTTACTTTGCACTTGACTATTAATTATCTTCAAATGATATCAAGAGAATTGAATTGACTTTATGGCAGCTTTTTCACACTTTTTTGTTTTCATTTAAGGCTTTTGACAGTCATTTTGGAAGAAAAACAGAATGGATATCACCTGCTAATACACGAAATTCGAAATTATAGCTTGTAGCTGATTTGTAGAAAATATCAAGTGAAAAAGCAGTGGTCTGAAAATTGAAGTTTTCTTGTACACCACATTGCACAGTTTCTTAATTGCAGGTTAAAAAATATACTGTATTTGGAACCAGTTTTTTCATATCACCCACAGAGTTTCCAAACCACCTTTACTTTTTTAATTACTTGACCAAATAATTTATCCTTAATAGGGAAATCGTCTAAATGACTTTGGCATGGACCCTAACAAAACAACAACAGCATCCGCTCACATGATAACTTAGTAAGAACGTCTAATAAAGTCTATCAATAGTTCAAGTTGACCACAAAAGAATCATTAAATCTCATTTTCGTCAGTTTGGTGCAGCTGTATGAGAGGAAATGCACTACAAAGAGGAAATGCACGTTAGGACACACTGAAATTTCGAATTCCTGCCATTTGCCTCCTTCCTGAGTTGGATAGCAGGTATATTGTGTCATAACCATTACCGCTTGAGAGGCCAAAATCATGATGTGGCTTATCTCGGCAAACGTCACAGTTCTTAATCTTTTTGGATAGCTTTTAAAACTTACAAAGCGACTGGATGTGCATAGATTCAATAATTGTTTGTGGTACTCTATCAAAAAATATTCAACAAGAGACTGATCTAAATTTATGTTTTCCAAAACTTAATTTAGGGTTGTCGTTTCTATGCCTGGTGTTATGATTGTGAATGTTACAATTTCTTACAAAATAATCACATAAATACTATGTTATTTTAGCATTCAAATAAACACTATGATAAGATTATGAAGGTTTTGTGTTCCATTGTGGCTCTTCTTTCAATTACATGTGCTGCCTTTTTTCTACAGCCAATTGGCAGCTCACCCCATTTCAGTTTTTTTCCGTGTAATCAAAAACCGGTTGTACTAAGCAAATGTGTACACATTGGGTAACTTTTATTTAGGTAAAAGGGAGCAAGTTAATAAGGTAAAGCTGTACAAGTGTGGGATAGTTATCCCAGACGTTTGCCTACTTTGTTGCAAATTAATTGTATGTTCTCGTTCCAGAAAAGATGCTCTTCTAACGTAGCCCCTAGGTAACCAAAGCTGGATACTGTTTCGACGTTTTTACAATGAAATTATTAGAATTTAATAATTATTGGAATTTAATATCCTTTTTTAATGGAGGACCTCCCTGAAAACCACACATTTACGTGACGGGTGCTTCCTCCTTAAAGATCGTTTTATTATTATTATTATTATTAAATTATATTTCAGTGTTTCAACAGTG
>JAEMPF020019639.1:5000-17541 GCA_022496165.2 Catalaphyllia jardinei
ATCATCAGCTTAGTATTTGGCCTGTTGGTGTCCACAACATGGCATGAAAAAATTTGAGACATTTTTATTCACTGATAAAGAGAAATGAAAGAAGATGGTTGAGAAGAAAAAAACAACAGAATAACAGTCTGATGATGATGATGATGATGACGACGATGATACTCTGTTCACATTTCAATAATGTAGCTGAGAGAAAGTCCCCTCGATAGGAAGAAATAAAGAGAAATACTTGGGCTACTCTCGCTGAGGGAGGCACAGTGGCCACATGTTTAGTACACTCATCTCTGGATTGAGTGGTCTGGCTTCGAGCCCTGGCCGGGGACATTGCATTGTGTTCTTGGGCAAGACACTTAACTCTCACAGTACCTCTTTCCACCCAGTTGTATAAATGGGTACTGGTAAACATAATGCCAGCAGTAATCCTACAATGGGTTGGCATCCCATCCAGGGGGGATTAGAAATACTTTATGTCCTTTCATGCCCCAGCCACTTAGCTCGATTTGCTTAGCTATTTCTAAGTGGCCGTGCTCTTTTCCTTTGTAATTTTTTTCTTGCTTGTATGAAGTATATACTGTATAATTTCTGGACACGAATAAAGATTGTTGTTGTTGTTGTTGTAGAAACCGGGATAAGCTCTGGCCTGATGATGGCTCATATGCATACTTTACATCACTGTGTTACCTACTTCACTTACAGTGTAGCTAGAAGGACACTTGGAAGTGCTTTACATGTAGGTTTTTATGGTTCATATACGATAATAAGAGAAAATTTTCTAACTTGCATGTTAAAGGTGCAAGACCAGAAAATTTTTCCTAAAAAGACTTGCAACGAGAATTTAATATGGTGTGAAACTTATTAAGGGAATTGTTGATATTGATTGACCTATTTGTCTGAGACATAAAAGCGGTTAGTTATGTAGTAGTCAGATACAGATTTTAGACTCAGCTGTTAGATGAAGAACAATTAACAATTAGACTATGAGCCCAAGTTTTCTACAAGCAGATAGTCAACGAGGCGCAGCCGAGTGGACTATTGCTCGATTGTTTTAGTATAAATTTACCGTAGTCTCGTTGCATAAAAAGAAAAATGTCAAGTAACGCGTAGAAAAGAACTGTTCTATTACGTTACATCAGGTTCAAACGTGATGCGCAATGTGTGCTGATGGGTAACTGATGACTATCAGCAGATAGTCATCAGTAATTTAGCCAATCAAATTTACGGATTCACAATAGACTATGGTAAATTTATACTAATTACAGTTATTTCAGTCTTTGAGAACACATTTACAACTATGGCAAAGGCAGTTCCAAGACAGTCAAATTCTGATTAAAGGTCCATGAAGGAAATGGTACAAAAATTAATCAGATTTTACTATGGCACTGCATTAATGACTGAGAAAAAATGTTCTGGAGGCTAATTAAAAATTAAGGATCGAAATTCTACATGTAACCCTTCTGGCTCATAAATTATTTTATTTACTTTAATTTAACATATAGTTTGTTTCATCACACTTTTATCTCACTGATTAATGCAAAGGAGGAGGCTACAACTTGTGATTCTTGTGAAAAAGCATGATATTTAATGGACTGCATAATGCATCAATGTAAAGCATGTTGACAAATATTTACTAGTTTTACTCTAAGTTCTATGCAGCAGATTTTATCTATACAATTTTGTACAAAAGCAATTACCTTTATTGATTTTAATTTTTACTGACTGCAAAACGTTTGGTCAGTTTACTTTTCTAATCTTAATATGCCAAAGTTCTCAATGTTGAACTTTTCTACAAAACCTATTTAAAAACATTCATATGAAATTCAGTAAACAGTACACATGATACACATACATGTAGGAAAAATGTTCAAGAATCTACCATTTGCCACTGGCAATCGATTTTCAATTGATAGGATCTCCTTGATCGTAATAAATAGATTTCCATAACTTAACTTAATTTTTTAATCAACTTATTCTATATTGTTCTTAGATTGGAAAATTCTCAATGTTAGTTGTTGTTTCCTGCTCTGCTTTAAACATCACTATTTGCAAAACTTTGAACACTATTTTCTTCCTTGCATGAGCAGCAAGCAGTAAACTTTCAGAAGCTCTAGGATCTGTCTTTCAACCTTTGTAAACTGCCATAACATAACTCTCTCTCACATTCCTCCCTTTGTAGCCGCTAGAAATATCTAAATCCCCAAGGGAGCTACAGCGCTTCATCTGTAACATGATAGACTCAACAGACCTGCCAGAGCCCCGGGGTTTCTCTCGCAGTTTACTCTCCAGCTTTGAACCATTCAGAACATTCACATACATCTTGTATCTTTTATACTAAGGAAATAAATAAGAAAATCAATATGTGAATTTTGATGCAACAGACATCTTTTTAGAATAATATTAAGTTTACACTGTATATGTTCTTGAATCACGAACTGACCTCATACTCCAAGAATTCGTGTTTTTCTTGCCACTCCTAAAAATAAAAAAAGAGTTTATAAAGTAAGAGAGAGAACATTTTCTTGGTAGCAAACCTCTGAACCTACATGTACTTAATAATTTAGCAATGTTGACGACTGAAGACTTGGCTAAATGAGGGAAATGGTAACAAGTCTTCTTAGAAATTCACAACTGCTCTTGACTATCAACACTCTGGCAAATTTAAACTAGTTGACAATTTCTTCTTGAGGGTTGCTGCACTTGGCTCCCGCTCACTACGAAATGAAGAAAACTGTCCTGCTACTGTCTGTACCATGGCCCTGACTAGGCCAGACTTTACATTCAATATCTGAAGCTTCCTGCCTTGCATGAAAACTCATCTCCAAAATAACACTTCAAGTGCCTTGACCAGTCTTATATTCTCCTCACTCTCTGCTTGTATAATTCTTAGGAGAATTTGGTTTCTAGTCAACACATCTCTCGAAAGGACAGCATGTTTATTTTCCTAACTTTTCTCTGACATACATTTACTGCTAATCCTTGGGAGATTTGCTCTTTATTTAACTTCCCTGAGATGGCAAGCTTATTCTTTCTCAAAACCTTCCAGACAGGATTTGTTGTTGACATACAGTACTACTGTAGTAGTTAAGTTACCAATTAATCAGCTAAATGGTAAGTACCTCAAGTTCTCTAGCTGAGCCATTTTTTGGTTTACTTTGTAAACTTTGGATGAGTTGCTCTGCTGCTTCTGCACTCTGAAATGTGTAACAGATTTTTGGGTGTTCAATATCTTGATTGATGAATCCCTAGAGGGGTACTTTGACTCACAAAGGTATAAATTTGGAAAACTGGAAAACTTGACTTATGTGTTTTAATGTCATGTTTTACAATCATTTTAAGATACCACATTTTACTAGAATCACCTTTTTTTCATGATGTTCCACCTGCTTGGCCTGTTGGATTAAAAAACAGTTTGTCAAAATCTTATTTTATAACATAGCTAGCAGAGCCACGCGATCAAATTCGGTGTACATAAGCGTGCTCGAAATCCCGATAGTGCCCGCTGATGGCGTGAGCAAATCGCTTCGCTTGAGCGACCATTGTCAATGCGGCGAAAAATATTATACAAGTTTCGCGACAAAAATGGATACAAACAGAGACTTGGCACACTAGTCTCGAGACGAAGACTACTTTCCGAACTTTCCCCTGGGCTAGAGTTCTAAATGAGGAAGAAAAAGAGAAAAACAACGGAAAAGGAGACTCAGCATCAGAGCCGTCACGATTTGCTTCACTGTCTGAGGGTGAAATGCAACAAATTTTGACAGAAAGACAAAAAACCAAACAAATGACAAACTGGTCTGTTTCAACCTTTAAAGGTAAGCCAAGAGAAAATGGGTAAGCTTAAACCTTTTCGTTTTAAATTTGTTAAATATAAAACGAGCTTTCAACAGGAAAACTGAAATAAACCAATTCCTATTTTGCTATTTCGCTCACCGCGAACAATCACTTCTGATATTGTTGTCCTTCTGATATTGTTGTTTTTTCCCATCGGATTTGATGCAATTGGTCTATGCTTTTAGCTGTGCACTATCGAGTTATGGAGCACTTGGGAAGTTTGGAGAGCACTTAAGAAGCTAGAGTTACGCTTGGCTGTCGCCTCGGGCAACTCTTACGCTTCTTTCATGCTCTCCAAACTTCCTGCGTGCTCCATAACTCGATAGTGCACGCTAAAGCATGAACATAACTTATTAATAGTATGCAGTTTTGAAATGATTACTCAATTCTGATTGGTTAAGAGCAGTACAGTCAATTGCAATGTTCACCAGTGCAAACTACAATGAGGATATCTGAACTAAGTAAAAAGACAATTGGGGGTTTGTCACAGGGTTTTCCCTATATAAAAGTGCTTCAAGGGGTGGTCAGGGGTATATTTTAGCCCAACAGGTTCCATACATGAACAGGGCTCGAAAAAAAAAAAAACCGGGACAAGTAGATTTTTCTTTTTGGGCAAGTAACTCTCTCCTTCCTTGCCCAATGGGCAAGCACCCAGGCAATGCAATCAAGTGTTTAGATGAAGCTTGACAAAAATTAAAAAATTTATACAGCTCTGAAGTGGTTCCCTAGCACGTGATCAAAATCTGCCCTGATCAAATTTCTTTCCAGAATAAAAATAGTGGCATTGGGAATGAAAACGTTGTGTTTATTTCTTAATTTTAGCAATTTTCTGCAAGCATTTTTCAGTTTCTCTGTACAAAACTTAACTCAACATACAACGACAGATTAATTAAAACTGTAGAAATTGTACGCAAAAACTGAGAAGGTGCATATTTCAGCCGCAAAAACAAAGCCAGCATTTTTGATGCCACAATCCAGGTAAATCTCTGTTTTTGGAAAAACATGCAAGTTGGGTGCTGCTGCCCAAAATGAAAAGTGTTATTAATATCATTAAAAAGAAATAAAAATTGATAGGTAAGTCCTCAAAATACTTTCAGAGTTCCTGGAAGATGACTTAAAATAGTGTTTCATTCAAACAAAGATGTTTTCCCTCGACTGAAACTACTTTTCAGTCACCCAAATGAAAAAATATGCTCTGTGCCTGCGAGGGTTGTCCAATACTCCGACAAATTCAGTTAGCATTGTATTGTATTATATCTACATAACAATAGATTAACAATACAATACAGTTTAGAACAATGCAAAACAATAGAATACAATACAATGCTATGCATAAATTTGTCAGAGTATTGGACAAGTATGGTGCCTGCATGTGTCAAAACTGAAGTAGGAAGGTGATTTGTTGTTAATTCTGCATGTTATAAATTTCTCACACTTTCACAATGATTTCGTGGAGCTAGACAAGATGCAGGTTCTCTCAAACATTCAAGGAGTCGACCTTGATCTTTGACAAATTGACTCGTGGGTGTATAATAACAAAGAAATCCAGCGTGTAATACAGGAACCACCAAGTAAATATGAAAGTGATCAGCATTAAGAGGACTACAGTCAAGATGAGTCTATTACATTAAAAACACACCTGTAATTGACTGCCATTCTTGGGTTCATGAATTATTAATCAGTTTGAAAACTTGGGCAAGCAGGGAAGTGCCCCAGGCAAGCGAAATTTGAGGATTACCTTCCCAACGGGCAAAGTGGAATTGAAATATTTTTAGAGTCCTGAATGAAACAGCTCTAATTATTTAAAATTTGGATAATAATGGATTTAAGTTAAAGGGCCAGTGTCACAAGGATTTTGCAGTTTTAGGTCAATTCTGCACTAAATTCGTTACTTTGAGGCTTTCCTCGTAAACAAAATGCTTCTGTAAAGCTACGACGAAGATATCAAATGAATTTTATCAGAAAGGGCTAACCATAATAAATTTCTTGAGGATAGTTTGAAGATGTAGCATCAAATCTTGAAAACAATTGGCCAATTTTCAAGTTTCAATCCATTTCCATCCGTAGCAACAGGCAACAGGAAACAGTTTCAGTACCTTCAAATAGTCTTAAATAACAAAACTAGAACCTTCTAGTTTTTTAAGTTGCCAAATAGCGTGACACTGCACTTTTAAAGATGTCTGATTCTAAGAGGTTTCTGATATTTTGATACTTCACAGTTCAACAGGAAATGAAGGAAACTTACAAGCGACAACTGAGTGCGGGAAAATGGAAGAACTGGACGCTGAAACTTTTTGCTGGAAAAGAAACACAAGAACAAGTTACATTATTTACCAGGCTGTTGCAGATCTGTAACATCTACAGTTAGAGGATGCTTTTTTCTCCCCTTACATATCTTCGCCCATGAAAGCTGTGACACAATCCCATTATCAAAGGCTCTGAATGCAGAACCTCAAACATTTCTGAAGACAATATACCTGAAAGTCACTTTTTCGAATTTTCTATTGTCAAGCAGTCAAGGATAAACTGGTTGAAGGTTTAACCCTAGAATGCACAAGACAGTTTATTATACCATGAACCAACAGGTGCAGGTAAGGGGGGAGCTGAGTATGTGGCAGCTACAAGATTAATGGCCTCAATCCAATCATTCATATCATGAAGGTTCCTACAGGAAAGAAAGAAAGAAAGGAATGAATGTGGTAAATAAACTTGCAAAGAGCAGTGCCTAGGTAGAGAAGTAATATTACTGTCAATTGTAAGCATGCAATGTGTACTACGACAATTAGATCAATACCGCCTCTTATCAGGACAGCATTTACGCATTCATGTACATACATGTACAGGGGTAAGTGCTCAAAAGGACTGAAAACTGCTACTAGCCACCTTAACTTGCACATGGCATACAGTATTTCTAAGAAAACAATATTATACTTTCTTGTTGCTCTTATTAAATTTCAACCTTTAGAGAATATTGACACATTCCAATTAAGATGCTACACCACAGATGTTCATGAATTGGGTTAGTATAGCACAGCATTATTATTATTTCCAAGTTTAGTTGTGGCTCAAATCTCAAAGCCATGTTTCCCTGATCTTGTGGTACACAGTTGAACGTCACTGAGAGACAAGTGTAAAAGGTACTGGTAGGGTTGACTTCCTCGACATTGTCACTGTTACCCTGAGTGCCAGAGGTTTATTTTTTCCTTTTCTTTTCAGGCGCCGTCAACGAGGCGCGAAGTGCTGAGGAGAAAAATAAACCTCTGGTCACACGAACCTCATTTCCATGCAGATTTCGTATCATATATCTTATCAAACAGCAGAAATGACATCCTGATGACATCTGATCACGCGTGATGCAACGATGCATGACACGCGATTTATTCGAGGGAGAGACTTAAAATGTTACCGCTAGATTATCATCCGTGTTGGGAATTCCTGTTGAGAAAGAACAAGATGCATCCTCGCGGTTGTGTTTCAAATGTAAAAGAGAGATGGAAAAACTCGAGACACTGAGCGAATACATAAAACAGACTTTTGTGAGAAAGCGCAGCAATCTTTGCAGTACCAAAAGTATTTATTTGATAGTGGCATTCAAGACTGAACAAAAAGGGGCCACACAAGCAGTCCAATCAGAAAGAACGCTGCTCAGAAATCTCCTTTTTGTCATGGCCGTAGGCAGATCACTCGATGAACGCTTTATTAGCTGAACGAGCTGATAGTTCCAATACAGCCTAAGAAGATAACATCTTCCATTGAGGTAAGATTCACGATTACACGTGTTTACATTCAAGGTGAGATAATGCCGGGATGTCAGTTTAGTTTGAACTCGGAAATTGGTCCTGGAAAGTTGGTGTTTAGCGATATTTCGCCATAGTACATGTAGTTGTTTCGTTCGCGTAATCTCCGATTCCCACAACAAAAACTGGTTTCGAGTCCCATGAGAGGCTGCAGTTTTAACTATCCAATCACAGTTGTTGTTGTTTTTGTCAAACCAGTCAACGACGCGGTTCAATTCCTGAAGCGATTTCTCACATGGAAATGAGGTTCCCGGTTAATGTGACCAGAGGCCTGACTCAGGATTCTACTCTCCCGATTATATTCTCCCATTTATTTGGGCAACAAGCCTCTCGAACCGGGGTATGTCACGGTTGGCTCCTCAATTGTATTTTCAGTTATCTTCTGCCATTCAGTTTTAATTTCAAGACTGCTAGATACTGTTACCAATAAAATTAATTCTTTGAAGTTAAACCAGTAGGATAGAAAGCTTGTTACAGTCTGTATGCATTAGTACTACATACTGTGCTTGAAAAAGGAACTCTCTCCAGTCTGAGGTGACAAATCTAAAAACACAGGGTCGTTTGACGTAATCTGTAGCTCGACTGGCCAAGGAGTGGTGTACACCTAAACAGTTTCTTGTGCGTTCTGGACTGCTGATTTCATCTGACTGCAAAGGAACAAAATAGTACACATTCTTTTACATTGTACATAAGGGAACTAGTAAGAGCTCTAACAATTAAAAAGTTCATGAATTCTTTGCTTACCTTGTGGAGGAAGAGTATCATTCCTTTGAGAGTTGCAAAAAATGGCATCCATTTTCTTTTCCAAGCTGAAGCTAAAAGACACAACAACATGTTATTAAATAAAGTTTGATGCCGAAATATCAGGAGCATGTATATGATCCTTTCCAACAACTGGTATATTGGAGTTTAAAATCCACCAAACATTTTCGCTCACACACAATTTGTCCAAACGCATCATGTGACCGAATATTCCCCAGCTGAAACTGGGGAATATCCGAGAATATTCCCCAATTTTCATAACTGCATGAACGATTTGAAGGATAATAAACACAACAGCCTTGGAGAGAAAATATGCTTGTATTATTTGTCCTTGGACATTATCTGTTCCTCAAAGCTCACAGTTTTCCTCGAGCTAAGCTATCGGAAAACTGTTCACTTCTAAGAATGTTCAGATAATGTCTGTGGACAAATATCCAAGCATATTTTTGCACCAAATGGAGGCTATATTCTTTAAAATTTATATTTCAGTTTGTCAAAGATAAGGTTTAGCACTGTCTTTATGCACTGTATTGGTTCTTTCTGTATATTTCTAGATCTGTTAACTGGTCAGCAGGTTTTCCATTGGGTGTCTAACCTTTATTCATGATATACCTGATACACTGAAGCTTTAATTGCATTATATCAGACAATGAATAACATGATAACAAAAGAGGAATACATAACTAGAACCTTGATTAACTAGGAAATTTGCTGGGATATAGGGGAAAACTCACTTTTCTTTCCTTCTAAACCCATGGTGACCTTTCTATACAGCAAGCCTTCTTTGTACACTTTGTCAGTATCACTAGCTTGAATCTAAGGCATCACAAACACAAAACATTAATTTTTTAAAAACACTCCTGACCATTGGTATAAATTGTAAAGTGATAGCTATCACAGTACAAGCGAGTGCTGTAAAATTGGTCAAATTGCTTTAAATAGCTGGGAGGCTTTTTAAACTTAAATAATCACGAATATTACTCACAAATTTCAGATTCTAATAATATACATATGGTGCTTTCCATGAGGCCAGGCACCCGCCATAACTCCAGTTGGTTAATTCTGTTGTGATTCACCAGCTACATTGTATAATGTTGGATGAATGTTTTCAAAAACTGATTCTTTAGAGCAATTTGTTATGAGCCTCTATTACTGGTCTGTGGTGAGTACTGAACCATGAGATCCACCTATTGAAATTGCTATTGACAGCACTGTATTTGATATCAATGGTACATACGAAGACACTCAGGGGCAATTAGTATACCAGCTATTGTGATGATATGGCTGCTATGGAGAGGTTCCAATGCATGTAAGAGTAAAATAAAACAATCAGCAATAGGTCAAGACAAAAGAAAACTTGGCCATTGATTCAAGGTGACCTTTAGGAAGAGAGACAGTCATTAACGGAGGTTCTACAGTACTGTTCTCAAAGCATACTGTTTAGTACACAAGATTCAAACTTTTTTCTACTAAATTGCTACATGGACAGTACTTACCTCTATAAATGGATTAACATGACCTCCCTACAAAACAAAACACCATTTGCATGATTAGAGAAAGAACAAAATAATGATGATACAGTAACAGAGCTTTTGACAATGAAAATAAAAGACAGTGGAAGATTGATGGCCACTTGAGGCTGAATACACTGTAGGTAAAAATAATACCCTGACAAGGGTCACTTTTCCCCCCTCAAGAGACAAGGCTGATGCCCAATCTGTCAGCTTACTACAGCATTCAATTTACCATCAGATTCTAGTTTAACAAACCAACTAACAGTATTTTGATCATCAACAAGTTTTCAGTAACTAGCTAACACAAAGAAAAACCAAAAATTCCTCGAAAACTCTCAGAGAAATAATAATTATTATCTATATGTAATAGTAGTCACTGTACCAATACACAACATCAAGCACACTCAGTAAAAGAAACGCTATCTTGAACAGTGGGTTAAAGAGGGTTGCTTTTAGCTGCTTCAGGATAACTACAATTAGGTATTTTCCTTACCTTCATGCCATTAGGTGTGACAAGAGTCCTTTTGGACGGAGTTGGTGTTGGTGTCCTCTCTGGAAAACTTAAGAAACAAAATGAAACATGGTCACTGTCATGTATGTCACATTTTGTGCATGTATGTCATGAAGTAGGCAAGAAGGAGCATGGGAGCTCTAGAAGAAAAAGAAAGCACATGGTTGACTAGTTTTGCTTCTCCAGCTAGTTAAACCTCCTCTAATTTATGTACTAAGAGGACACGGCAGTCACTGTTTTGTGGCTAAAGATTAAGTAAAACTCCACCAGACAAGCATAATAAATAAATAAATTAAATGAAAATGCTGCAATCTGATGGGCTCCATTAACCATTAGCATGCAAGGCTAGTAGTAGTACACATAATGGAGATGTTTCTTGTTTCTCTGATGTGTTTCAAAAGGAGATATTTAGAAATGTTCCTAAATAATTCATATAATTCAACAGGATTAGAAGTTTATTGGTACTTACCCAAAGCCCTCTAGTGGTTTTGCCTTAATTTCTTGGTATATTGCCTGGAAAGGAAATATTGTTTGATTACTTTGCAGGACAATACCTGGATTAGAGTACTCCAGTGATCACAAAGCTCCTAAACTAATGACCATCACTACTTTTGGATTTACATTTGGTACTTTGGAAGAGTTGCAACTTTTAGAAACTCCACACTTTTTGGTAGTTAACAACTGCATCACTAAAATGGAGACTGGGTGCCCGGGACATCCGGGAGCTCCCACTATAAGCAGCCAGCTCCTACATGAAGACTGCTCCCATAGCTGGCATGCAGTAAGAGGAACAGGTACCTGTCACACTGTTAAAACAGTGGAAAGAGGGAAAGAGGGTGGGAGGGGAACTGTCTGGGCAATGAGCTGCCAGTAGAAAATCGCCAGAAAAATGCCTCCTGCATGTACACCATGCTACGATCCACAAACATGTGGAATTCCAACAATTGTGCATGTGTGTCAACACTGCTGACTACCAGGGCCACGCAAGCACTCTTTGTTGTTAAGTCTGTTAAATTGCGTTTAACTGCATTTAAAATGTGTACAACCAGAGGGTTGAAGCAGGTAATAACACAATGTCAATGTTTGACAAAGTTAGCACAGAAAGTACATGTATGTGCTGACAATGTTAGTATGAAAAGTATGTGTGCTACCAAATAATTTACCAGAGGCCACTCTCATTTGTTGAGAATAATGAATTAAATTGCAGTTACATGTAGCTGTAGCATTTTTTCCAACATTGTGATATTTTCTGAGATCCTCCTGTATCTTGTAATATCAGACTGTTAACAGTTACCTTGAGTAAATCTTTAGGAAAGTCCTTTCCATCACACAGTTCTGCCAAATTCTCTATGAATTGTGCTTGGGTCATCTTTTTATGCATGTTCTGCAGCAACAAGAGAAATCTAGATAAATCATTAGAAAAAGAAACCCCACATACATAACTTCAATAACTTTTACTTCTGTTAGTTAATTTCATTTTTTTTCACCAAACTTACCTCACCATGGAGATCAGAGTTGAGCAGAAGGATAGCGCAGATCAAAGTATGAGTTGCATCTGAAGATAAATCAATCAATCTATAATATGATCATGACATTTATCCCTCTTCAATGATAACTAAAACAGAAAAAAATTGTAGCTAGAAAAGGGGATTCTGTGATATTGAAATATCAGGCAGAACCAAGAACTATCACCTGAAAAATGTTTGCAACTTTAAAGTGACTCGATTGTACTTAATTTTGCTTCGTAAGAGATGAAATTGTTGGGGGCTAGAGAGAATGATTTGTAGGATAGTTCCTCCTAGTCACAGCTCGCCAGAAGACTGGTTTTCTTTGAGTGATCATTAATAATTTGATTCAGCAATCATAAAACATTTTTTTAAATTTCGTGAACTCATTGAGGATGGTTGTTGGAGACAAGGGAATGGTGAGAGATGGAGCACCTGTTTCTTTTTTAACATGTTAAACAACTGAATGCAATTTGGGAGAATTTCACTAGTACTGTAAATCCTTCTTGATCGATGACCTTTCGATCACATGATTGCTCAATTATTATTAATATGATCAGATATGTATTAATTTGTACAGTGTAAATGGTATAATGCAGTGTAAATGGTATAATGCAGTGTAAA
>JAEMPF020002371.1:2246-12432 GCA_022496165.2 Catalaphyllia jardinei
TACATGTAGGCCCAAATCATGTTTTAAAAACAGTCACCTTAATATACATTTTCTGGACAGATCACTCCAAGGGAGAAAGGCACAAACAGGCTATACAGCCCTTATAAAGCACCAACCCATGAAATACAAAACACGGAACCAAGGCCAGACCACAACACCGGGAACTCCATGCCCTTCTCTTTTACGAGAAGTGTGTGGCTTCTTTAACGTCCCCTGCTAGCCAAGAAGACTTGAACATCTAACCATTTGCAGATGTCATTACAAAGGCAGCCCATTCTCCTCAGTTATTTAAAGACCCTGAGTGTTGGTCCAGCCGAGGTTTGAACATGCGACCTCCTGCACGGCAGTCTGGTGTTCTACTAACTGAGCTAACTAGTTGGCGATATGTGGGAGAAATTTTTACTTCATGTTTTGTATGCAAAAGACTGGGAGATTTCAGTCTGTGTAGGTGTGGGTGTTGTGGTGTTAATGTTCTTTTTATGCAGTGTTACAGTGATCTCAAACCCTATGGTGTGCGATGTTTGTGTTTTTCACGCTGCAGTGTTCGGTGAAATGAAATAATTTGCGGTGCTGGAGTTTCTTGTTTGACCTTTCTCAAACCTAAATTTGACCTAAATTTAGTATGTAAACTTCGTTAATCCATGCTAATTTATGACAAACACATATCATTGTGTTTAATATGAAACAAAATACAGACCAACACTGCCTAGTTAATCTTCAAATCCGAAACTGTTTTCATTTGTACGTAACTTGACAAGTAACCTCTGCCACCCAGGCCGGGTTGTTCAAATCCGGATTAAGCTAACCCAGGATTAGCCAGAATTTTAATTTCGATTTGCAACTTTTCGGTGAGGTTTTCTGTTTATGGCCTTCTATCTAGAGCTTGAGTAATCTCAACTTACACGAGATTTAAGAAGTGAAAAACATTTTTATATGAGAAAAATAATTGATATGTCAGTTAACTTTTAATCCTGGGTTAGCGTTAACCAGCTTTTGAACAACCCAACTGTGGAGCTCAGCGTTCAGTTGACAAGTGGAGGAAAATCTGGAAATGCCGAGGCTGAATAATAATGTATTATTATATGGCAAGGTAGTTCTGATCGGTTCTTTCTTGGTCGAGATTTAACCATATGGACTGTTTCCATAGGAACGGTCATAAGCTGTGTATTTTTTGCTCTCGAAAGCCGACAAATTCGAAACAAGCATGGCCAGAGTGCCATATAATAAACTTCTACTTAATAACCTGCAGATAACCTAGAAGAGGTGGTATAACTGCATTTCATATTTCAAGTCAGTAGGATTCTCATTATTGAAACTTTGTAAGTGCCAGAAAAAGGCAGATTGTTTGATATGGGATAAATAAGTACACAAGTCATGTAAAAAACTGCTAATTAACAATAATTATTATTAATTTTATTGGCTCAACTGGGAGTTTTCAATTGAATGTCTTCATCAAGTGTTTACATTGCTAGAAATAAAGAAAAAAGCTTGCATCATCTTCTCATTGTTAATGACACATAATATTATTATAATTGCATTTATATAAAATGATCACCATTTTGTCTTTGCTGTGAGTCCTCAATTGTCTGGAAATGTGCCTTTACACATTTGTTTGGGATTGGCAATTATGATTGCTTTAATTATTGTTGCAAAACTCCATTAAAAGGTGCTTTATTTACTAATTATTTATTGAATATTAAGTATTACCCTCTGAAAATGATTCATAACAGCCTGGGCAAGATCTTTGTGCAGTTTATATTCAGTAACATCGAGTGGGAGAACCAAAACATCAGAAGCAAGTGATCTCTCTCTTGCAAGGGCTGGTAAAAATAAAACAGAAAATGGACTAAAATAAAAAATAATAAAAAAGAAAATGTTCAGGGAGGCAGCATGGCCAAGTGGTTTACACTTAATATGTCTAGGATTTAACGCAAGTATCGTTTAATTAGTACTTCATATTTGCCAGGGTTATTTGACTTCATGTTTGACAGAATTGTATGTGTTTTGGTACCTTTTTACCAATAAGGACTCTTTGTGATACCATATCATAAGGAATTTGAATCTCATGAGCATTCAATCCTGGACATATCTGGTGTTATAGGGCACTTGATTTGAAATCTGGAAGTCCCTGGTTCAAATCCTCCACCCTGCTGCTATCTGGATTTGATCTCCGTAGTCCCGAGTTCAACTCCTCGACAGCACTGTGTAAATAGCCAACTGATCAGCCTCCTACCACTTGGGATTCTTCATACAATGTAGTTTATGTTCTATTTGAAATACCGGTATTCAGTTACTTATTTACACTGCCCCCAATTAGCACTACAGTGCTAAATACATAAGACACTTAAATAAAGTTATCATTATTATATTACTATTATTATATATACTTGACACTGTGATAATCTTGCTTTCACTGTGTAACAAGCATTTGTACAGTCCAAACAAAATATAGAGTGAAAGAGCATTTTTGCATTTGTGCCACACAAAAAATGGGAAACTGTAACAATGCAAGCTGTGCAAAAAGTGGTGTGAGAGCAAGAGGTTGAAGATGCGGGGTGGGCCTAAATGTGAAAAAGCTCTTTTGTGCAAACCTGATTATATTCTACTCGTGGGGGAATGCTTGCTACCCAGGCAACACAACAAAAAAGAAGGCACTACAGAACAGATCATGACTGAACACTGCATTTATTGTGTGGTTCCAGAAAATATCCATACCCCCACCACGGAGGGGATTGGAAATTCTGAAGGGGAGGGGGGTCAAAGACCCAGGAAATTCCAGAGCGCCCGGCGGGGGGGGGTTGTATGATTCATTTAGTTTCCAGAGGTCCTTTGATTCAATATGGATTTGACTGTCGATCTAGCTGTTAAAAAATCCTCACTTACCTACTAATATAAGTAGAACTTTCACATAAAAAATAGTGGTTGAATACTTGTATTTGACTCGCATTGTATTTGAAATACATTTTCTTTCTTTAAAAAGCACTTTGGAAGCTAATAAATGCAAAGAATGTGCCGTTGCATGTAAATGGCTACCATTACTTGCTACCAGTCCACATGGAGTCACCTAGTGGACCGAAAAGCACTGGAGACTAGCCTAGTTTGTTTTCGCTGCGGTCTTTGAAGTGGCAGTTGATTTCTTTTGTGAAAATTAGTTTCTTTATAAAGGTAGAAAATGTTACGATTTCACAAACTTGAGAATTTCTTATCCTAGGCTTGTTTATCTCTGTCTATTTGTATGTAATTTTGCTGTGAAATTGGCTTTCCTCTCGAGTCTGTTAGGGATTGTATGAATTCGCAATAAAAGCATGATGTCAATTTCATCCACACTCATTTTATCAGTCCTTCAATGGAAATTGCACCACAATTACAAAGGGAGTTAGTTGTGTTGGAAGTTACCATTTTATCTTTTATTTTAAAGCATGTTTCACTAAACTGATGAATTCTTTCTTTGCGAGTATCTTCAGATATAGATATTACAATAGATGATGAATATTAGTAGGTAAATGCAATGCAGATGGCTAAATGTTTAGAGGATGTAACAGAGAATTAACTCTGAAGTGTAAATTTTAGTGCTAATTTAACCCATGAATAACCCACTGGGCGTTAGCCCTAGCAAAGGGAATCAGGGAACCACACGAGGTAAAGAAAAAATCTTTTGACCTCGGTGGGAATCGAACCCACGACCTCCGGAATAGATCTACCGTTACTCTGCCGACTGAGCTACGAGGTCGGACAGAGAAAGTCACTTTCTCTGTCCCTTTGCTAGGGCTAACGCCCAGTGGGTTATTCATGGGTTATTCATGGGTTATTCATGGGTTATTCATGGGTTAAATTAGCACTAAAATTTACACTTCAGAGTTAATTCTCTGTTACATCATTTGTTGTTCATAGTGCTACGCGGCACAACATTCATTTAAATATTTAGAGGGTTTACTTTTCCTTTAACACACTTTCTTGCCAAAACTTTTTTTTCCGGAGGGTATGGGGGTTTACAAAATAGTAGTGGAAATTCCGGAGGGGTGAGGGGTTATTTTAGAGGTCGAAAAATGGAAATTACGGAGAGGAGGGGGGGGGCTTACATGAAATTCCTTCTGTGGTGGGGGTATGGATATTTTGTGGAATTACATATTGTAACTGGATGCTATTCAGTGTCAACAAAACATGCTCCACTATAAAAAGGATTATAATAGTAATTTGCATTTATCTGGTAGCAGTATTTATAAGATCCCTTGAGCAAGCCTGCTCAACGAGGAATTGTCCCATAAGGAGATGTCCCCTCCTCATCTCTCCCCAGTAGCCCCCCTCCCCCCCCCCCCCCCCACCTCTGTAAACATCTCTTTGCAAACACCACACCACCCTGGGATGACAGACTTTATAGTAATACTGTAAGTTTGGACTATGTTTTCACCCCTCTCCTCTCTACCTGGTTATGAGATTTTCTGTTTGGTAACAAAAATCATATTTTCTGAGGGGGTTGCACCGTAAAGGCGTAAGCATCATCTTTGATCTTTGGACTGGGAAAAAAAATGGATTTTTTCCGTGGTAGGTAAAGAGCAATCGGATTATTTCAGTTATTTCTTTTAACTGCGATGATCATTCTTTACTTTCATGATGAAGCTTACCAATACATCCTTCTTTGACTCTGTCCAATTCTTCTTTCCTTCTTGCAGACAGCACCAATTTACAGCCACATTTTGCCAGTTCGTAAGCTAAATGCTCGCCAATACCACTAGAAGCACCCGTGATCCACACCACTTTACCACGGAGTTTTTCCGCTGGTTTGGCACCGAACTTCTCTTTGAACTTGAGAATAATATCGCAATCGAGGACAAAATTTATAACCAGAATTATGACGATGATAGCAACGAAAAGAAACATGACTGCGTTGTTGGAAGGATGGCTACGTTTTGTAAGCGCGCGTGAAAAATCGTACTGTCCGTTGGCAGGGGTAGGGAGTACCACCCGCCCCCCCGGGGGTGAGGGTAGTTTTTGAATCATCACTCCTTCTCCATCACCAAAGTAAAAGACACCTGATAAAATAGAATCCTTATACTTGGTTTTAATACCATCTATCGAAACCTTTTTACAAAATAAAGTGGAAAGAAACACCGAAGAAACCCATACAATTACACCGTCCGTATACAGCCTTGCACAAGACGTTATGTTTGTGCTACATGACGTATTTCGCTACGCAGTCGAAGTTAAATATGGCGTCTGAGAGAATGGAGGATTTTGCTGAGGAAACGTTTTTGAGATTTTCATCAAGTACGCCTGGTAGATAGCTGATATAAAAAGCTGGAAGTCATGAGGATCTTTTTAAGTGCCAGATGTACTTCACAAAGCCGTCACTTAGCTTTGAAATGGAGAAGAAATATCCCAGTTCCAGGACGGCAGGCAAAGCTCACCGTAGCCACATGGAGCCCTTTAGCTACGGCCTTTAATTCCCCTCACCCGAAACAGGATCGTTATTTAAAGCCCACTGGTCTTTTTGGTGTAGAGGAGCTAACTAGCACTTTTGGATTTTCTCTACTCAAAAATCGAACCTTATCTGAAGGTGTTAAAATTGTGGACGAAATTCTACAATCTTCTCCAACCCCACGTCTAGTGGGGCTGTTTGACAAATTGTCCAACACTTTATGTGTTGCAGCTGATCTGGCAGAGTTTGTTAGATTGACACATCCCGATGATCAAGTGCGAGGTGCTGCAGAAGATACCTCAAGGGCAATAAGTGGTTATGTTGAAGAACTGAATACAACTCCAGGCTTGTACAATGTACTAGGAAAGCTTTTATCAAGCGACAAAAATCAGATGAATGAAGAAACTAGAAGAGTAGCAGAGCTTTTCTTATTTGACTTTGAAAAGAGTGGAATTCATTTGAATGAGGATAAACGGAGACATTTTGTGGAGCTTCAAGAAGCTCAACTAGTGATTGGTACCCAGTTTTCTCAAACGGCATCATCCCCTGTCTATGTTCCGCTGTCTCATTTTCCCATGGCTGACAAAGTTGCACGCTTTTACCCAGTGAGCGGTGATCATGTAATCATAGATTCTGCATTCCTTGATTCAAACAACGAGAAGCTGCGTAAACTGGTTTACCTGGCTTGTTTAAAACCAGAGGAGTCACAACTGCAGATTCTAGATCTTCTTCTCACAGCTCGACATCAAATTGCTCAGTTGGTCAACTATCCTAGTTATTCACATCATACATTAATGGGAACAATGGCAAAAACTCCAGAAAATGTCATGGACTTTCTAACACTCGCCGCAAATATGCTTCGTAGTCCAGCAGAAACAGAAATGCAAATATTAACTAGCTTGAAGAAAGACACGACACAAGATCCAACTGTAAAGTACATTGAGCCATGGGATCTGCATTATTACTCTGGATTGGCAAGGTATCAGTCTGTCAAGATGAACCGTTCAACCACATCAGCATATTTTCCTCTTGGTGCATGTATGGATGGGCTAGATATGTTGTTTAAGGACCTTTTTGGGATATCACTGCAACCACAGGAACCAGCTGAAGGAGAGCTATGGTCTTCTGATGTGCAAAAACTGTGTGTAGTACATGAAAAAGAAGGGTTGCTAGGATACATCTACTGTGACTTCTTTAGCAGAGAAGAGAAGCTACCACAAGATTCACATTTTACAATCAGAGGTACATCTGTAGTGTGCATCTTTTAAGTGATACTTTGACAAGAAATATAATTTCTTCAAACATTTTCTCATTAATTAGGACAAAGGCACTAAACTAAATGGTCTGAATAGGATGGGTTGACATGCACATGTTGTGGTCAGTAGAAGGCTGGCTGTTTGATCCCACAATTTCACCTTTGTAATAGTTACTCATACGCCATTCAATGCATTCACGCACTGTGAAAATTACATGTACAAGTCATGTATTGAATGAGTGAGATAGCCATATGGGAAAATGCTTGGCACAAGGTTATGGCATATGTACAGTAGCATAGGTTTTGTGTAGTCATTTGGATACACTGGTATGTCTTATTGGCTGATCAGCATTCTTGCTTTCATGTTAGGTAGTCGTTTGCTTGACGATGGTTCATATCAACTTCCGGTTGTTGCAATCGTTTGCAACTTTCCATCACCTGGAGTCTCATCCCCTCCACTTCTTACCCACAACATGGTGGAAAACTTGTTTCATGAGATGGGTCATGCAATGCACTCTATGCTGGCTCGCACTCAGTTTCAGCATGTTACAGGTACAAGATGTTCCACAGACTTTGCAGAGGTTCCTTCTGTGCTCATGGAGTACTTTGCTTGGGATCCGAGAGTGCTGATGAGGTTTGCACGCCATTACAAAACTGGCCAAAGCCTGCCAGAGGAATTTGCCCAGCGACTTTGCCAGGGGAGAACTATGTTTGGTGCCTTGGAGATGCAACGGCAGGTTCTGTATGCGATGATTGATCAGATTTACCATGGTAAACACCCACTTGATGGCTCAACTACAGATATCCTGGCCCTTGTTCAGAGCCAGTACACAGTGATTCCACATGCACCAGGTACAGTATGCAACACTCTTGACACATTCATGTTCATGATCAGCGATTAATTTACTTCTGTCCACTTTTTCATAGCAATTTTATGAAATTTTGGTCAGATCCAGACCTTGAGCTAAGAGGGGTGTCCGGTTTTGATTTACTTACCCTGTGGCTTTTCTCCCTTCTGTCATGTCTCCTTTTTTTACCTAAAATAAGGAGGGGGCCTCCCCTAGATCCACCACTGGTCTGATATTATAATGTTGTGACTGTTAAGGTCTTTCACTGGGATTTAAAGTGCAAGTACATGGAGAAATGGAACAGAGCTCCTGAAACTTAGCCAAAGCAAAGTTCTCCAACATTACACATAGCTGTTTATATTGTTGCTGCATGTTGCTTATTTATTGTTCAAGATCTTGACATTTCAAGCAGTTGTGCTTACAGAAGCTTTTTTCAAGCTTCTTGCCTTGACTTTCAATACAAGTCTCATCTCTTGAAAATCTCCTCTTTATGAGAGTGGTAATTAGCTGCTGAGTGACTAAACTGCATCTTGTTTCTGTGTTTTATGTTTCTTGGATTCGCAGGAACAGCCTGGCAACAGCGCTTTAGCCATCTCAATGGTTATGGTGCAAAGTATTACTCATACTTGTGGTCCAAAGCTGTAGCGTCTCGTATTTGGCACCAGTGCTTTGCCAAGGATCCTTTCTCCCGAGAAATGGGTGAGAGGTATCGTCACACCATGCTTGCTTATGGAGGAGGAAGAGAACCCAACCGGCTAGTTGAGGACATGTTGGAGAAGAAACTGACAACCAACGATTTAGTACAGTCTTTGTTAGATGATCTCAAAGCTTCAAATCCATTTTATTAGTAGATTTAATTCCCAAGTGAACAATTCAAGTTTCAAGGTTTTTGCCTTAATTCTTAAGCATGAAGTTGGTCAAGCCGTTTTATCCAAGCAAATTCCCAAGTGCTAAACCAAGGTTAACTAACTGTCACTGTAAATATTGATGCGAAATACATGTATGTACCCATCCTTGAAGACCCAGGAGCGGTTAGTTCGGGTGAAAGGAAACAAATCGGGCAAAGAAATGAAGCGTCGCTCCTCTCGCCCCAACTAACCGTCCCTGGGTCTCCGAGAATGGTATGTACCATACAGGAAAAAAATCATATAAGGCCTGCCAATTTAAGAAATAAAAGTTTAGGTTCAATATGAACCAATGTTCACTCAAGGTTTGAGAACGGTGCTGTTCGGTTGTCCAGGACAAGTAGATTCTCCTTGTGGGCAAGTACCTTTTCATTCTCACTTGCCCAATGGGAAACTCAAGCATGTTAAGGCATGGCTTACATGTATGTCCAGTGCAGACCAGTGGAAGGATAAAACTGTTTTTGATCCAAAGCAACATTGTTTTTATCCCGGAGGGAGCCAAAAACTTACCACAAAATTTGACATTAAACTCCTTAAAATATATTTATGGTAGTAACGTGATTCATGACATCACAGGCTTTCTCAAGATGATTTCTAAAATGGGCCAAGGATAGTGAGCTATCACAGAAAACTAACCATAGGAAACTTTTAACCAACTTCTCTAAGGCAGCTATTTCTGTCCTGAATGGATGAACTTCTCAATTTAAGGCTATATAATGGAACTACAGAATGTCACGTGACCTCTATTACGTAATACCGGTAACTTCTAAACTGGATATATTAGTTGGCCATTCAGAACAGATTCTTACTGTGGCTATTAGCACAATTATAAATTAAAATACTAAATACGAAAGCGATTGTATGTCCCCTCAACAGCCCATTTTTAGTTGTTTTTTTCAAAAAAGGAAACAAAAGTTATGGTCATGTGACTTACTTTATCACGTTTTATTGGTCTTAAAGGAGCTGCATCACGGTTAAACAATTTGAAAAATTTAACCTAAATTTTTCAATTTCGTTGTTTGTAATCCGTGTCAATCTTCCCCATCCTTGTTCCTTTATGGTTTATTATTAGCTCTTTAGTGTTTTTTTATCTTTCTAAAGTATTATTTTCAGGTTTCCTTCAATTTAAAGGCTTTTTGTCGATGGTCAAAATAACTCAAAATACCGTGACGTAGCCCCTTTAAAATATTAGGGTTGTTGAGTTTGGTCAGACTGTCAGTTCTTGAAAGATTAAACCAAATCGTGGCAGAATAACTGTTCTTTGGATTTTATGCAAATTAGGCACGAGCCATGCCTTAACATGCTTGAGAAGGGATCCGGCAATTCTCCTACCAACTAAAGACTTGCCCAGAGCAAGCAATATTTGAGAGATACTTGTCCTAAGGGAAACTTTCAATTCAAGGTTTTTTCAAGCCCTGTCACTGCTTCCTAGTTGAAATACTTCTAGACAATTCAAGAAAAAATATTTTTATCTTTATACATGTGAGGAAAGTCATCAGTCGCAAATCAAAAAAAAAAATTAATATTGATATCTTTATTCAAAAGTCACATGTAAGGAAGGTCATCAGTAATCAAGTAAATTATTTTGTCCTTAGATTGACACTGATTTGATACTAAGATTGACTCCAATGGCATTTCTACATTGAAGAAGCTTTAAACGCCTCTGATTATTGGTACATAGTCTTTAAATGTAAAGACTTCTATAGATGACTAATTCTGTAGAAGAGAGGCATGGGGTTATGCCCAACCTTTGTACACTAAA
>JAEMPF020002371.1:12832-22832 GCA_022496165.2 Catalaphyllia jardinei
CATTTGTGTTCATAGTGCTATGCGGCACAACATTCATATGTACCCTTCCTTTGTACACTAAAACCAGTCTCTTTCATGTAACTGTCACTTATCTTCCTAGTGTTTGAATACTGATAGGACTTGCTTGTCTCTCGTGTTCTCTGTTTCAACACTATGAAGTCTGACTGAATGCGACCAAAATAATGCAGAACATGATCTAAAGCATACACTATGCATTGAAAACATACTTCAAATAGTTGTGGACAAGTCTGAAATAATGATCTACATGGATTGTAGGATGACATGAGAGTGCTTCAGCATAGCTTTGGCTAATTGCAATAAAGCAAAGGATATTGTACAATGATTGCACAATCAGACTCTGCATTGCAGTCGACTGAACCTAAGCATGGGAGATTCATTATAATTACCGCAATCAAATATTGTTCTTCGAGAAAGTATTATATCTTCAACAGGTGGCTTTAAAAGCTGGAGGAACGCCACCAATGTGGAGTAAGATAGCCATCGGGCACAGGAATCTTCTGATCTTTGATGCATGCTTCTAAAAACACCTTCAGTCTCACAACAGGTCCACTCTGTGCCTTATCTGTCACTTTCTCAATCTTGGGTACATAGTCTAACACTAGTGTGTTAAGCAACTTTCCAAATTGTTTTTTATACTTCCTCATCAGTGCATGTCCTGCAACAGCTAGGAATTCATAGAGAGCTGTAGCTGTGTAATTAGCTCTTGGTTCTAAGTTCAACATTCTCGACAGCCATGTCCACCCATTATCAAGTCCATAAGGGTGTTGGTTTGATTGTCCACTCGGTGGTATAGAGGAGATAACAGCTGCATACAGTCGTACAAGTCCAGTCATGCGCTTAAGGAACTTGTCCTGCTCTTCAATCTCTCCATCTGAACACTGATAACCAAGTGACGCAAAGTACTCTGCATCTGAAAGTTCTGCTGCCCTTGGGATGTAAAATGGCACTAGGAATGGGCACTGGTCGTAGAACTGTGCCAGAATAAGATCACCAACATCAGGATAACTTGACCATATGCCTGTGATGACTGCGGCAATGGGAAAAGCTGAACTGTGACTGGAGGAAACTTGTTGTGAACCCTGCTGCACAAGTTTCCTTGCGAGAAGTTCTTTACAGAAATGCTGGAAAAAAGGTTACATTGTAAATACAATATTACTGTCAGTGGTCTTATGGAGGTATTGTGGCTCATATTTAGCAACTTACAAGTAGCATACTGAACTGCAAAGGGATCCGCCTGAGTTGGCCTGGAGAACAGGCATAATGTTTTGCACACTTTGGGCCAAAGTGAGGAAAACGCAAAATTCCAGCCACGGGTGAGGGGAGGAGTGCGAAAAACTTACTACCTATATGCATACCATTGTTCAAGCTGTTCTGGCATTCAAATATGAAAGCGGCTATCGAATTGGTTACTTAACATCGCATGATCCTCAAATGTTTCTCAAAGACGTAATACGATTGCACATTTACAGATCACCTACAGTGATTTCAATCAACTACAGATCGATTTGCGCTATAATTGAATGGGGCATTTAACTGGAAATATGGTCAAATAAGACTCCTGTCCCCTGGAGCCCATTGTTTATTTCGGAAAGTGCCTCCTTGGCCTTCCTCACCTGCGACCTGTCCCTAATTCCCTGCAACAAAAGCCAAGAAAACTGAATGGGCAAAATAAAAATGAGCTTGTTATTGACTTCATAGAACAAAACGAAACCGAGTAAAACAGAATTTCCATTTTTTTAGAAGGAAGAAAAAACATTTGAGAAAGTTTCACAAAATAACAAGTGAAAGGCACGAGTAAAAACCAATCTAAAAACAAGTAATCTGATAGTTTCTTTGCAGTGCATTGCGTGACAAAATAATACAGTGCAGTGAATGAAAGATGAAACTGGTAAATCAAAAAGACGATAAAAAAGCCAATTATTTTGAGATAAATCGTTATTTCAAACTGTGTTAAATTAAATGTAGTGCCTGCTTTGTTCTTTTCGTAGAGGTTCTGTAGTTGCTGAATAAGACTCAAAACTTATATATTTCGATGAGGAGAATAAACTAAACAAACAAACCACAGAGGTTGCCTTAAATGAATTATTTAGCATGCAAAAATACTGTTCAGTTTAAAGCTTAAAATTCCCAAATAAAGGCAACCAAAGGAAAGAAAATTGACAGGGAGTTCAATCCCAATAAATTATCATTCACAATGAGGAAAAAAGCCTAGCTAAAAGCTAAAAACGCTCAAAATTTCACAGCCGTGCTTCGCTGCATGACAGCATGTTCAAATAAATTCTTCACGCTAAAGTGAAAGCTTGTATGAATTTACTGAAGACTTTGGCAGTCATTTTATTGGCCATGGCCTTACCAATCGTTCCGAAAGTTTTTTTTTTCCATTCAGATTTTTAATTGCCGAGTATGTAAAAGCATAAACAATGTAAATTGTTTACTGCAGCTAGGAACACTTACATGGATAGAGTTCATGTAAAAACTTGAAATCATTCTGCAGATTGAAGAAATTCAGGTTACCCAATATTATGATACATGTCTTGAATCTCAAACAGGTACATCTCAAATCTCAGGTACATCATTTTGTGTACAACAAATACATGAGGGTACTTAAATAGAACAGTTTTCACTTGAGTCCTGAAAGTAATATTTTATTAATACAAGGTTTTGCATTATGCTTCATATTACTGGCTTCAAAACCTTGCACCACTTTTAAATCTAAATATCATAGATGAAACCAAAACCAATGTGACTCATGACTGTACCTTCACATATTTTTTAATCATTCCGAAAGTTGAATTCAACTTTGAAGCAATAAAATAACTGTACATTACCATTTTGGTTTTCCTAAGTCCAGGAAGCTGCTTAAAATCTGCGATCTGTCAGCAAAACTCAATTTCACAGCACGCCGATTGTCATGTTTTTGACGCCGTTGAATTTCTCCATTTTAGAGATGAAAACAAGAACTTGGAAGTTTTTAGATTTGGCCCACAATGTGTCGTGATTACCACTGTTTTTTAATGCTGTGATTGGCTGGTCATTTAGGGTGTCTGGGGTGCAAGAGCTTGAACAATGGTATTCGTACAGGCGTTAATTTTTTCATGCTCCTCCCCTTGCATGCCACTCAGGCTTCGCGCTTACCTGGCTTTTGCTCTGTTTGCCTAAAATACGCAAAAATTATGCCTGTTCTGCAGGCTACGCCTGAGTAGGTGCAAGTACGGCAAGGATCAGTGTAAAAGAATGAGCGGCTCCAGGAAATATACCTACTGACCCCAAGGAAGGTCGCAGGAAATAATTTATTATAAGAAGCTAGGGTTTTCAAAGTTTTCAAAGGCAAGTATGACATCCAGAGAGTTGGGAGATTTGAGCCAGAATCCTTCAGTGGGAGGATTATGGACAGTTTCTGGTTTAAGGGGTTACTGTAATAATTTTAGTAGTTTTTAACTAGCCACTTGCAAAGCCTAATCAACTTGTATAAACCTTTTGTGGCTGATTAAGACTTCAAGGTACTGACTATAGCAAACTGGGGTTATACTTGATTTACAGTAAAAGTAATCTACCTTAGCTGCTGGATGCTTGGAAATTGAGATCTGTTTTCCTCCAACTTGTACAGATTGCCCAGACAGTAGTTTAGTCAAGCGCTGAATCTTGTCCAGCAGATGACTAGGTGACTGGTCAGATATGGCATTGATGGGTGTAGTGACCGCCTTGTGAAGATCAAATTTATACTGCTTCAATGACTTGTCTGTATTCAGTGGCTCAGCCAACTCAACAATCTGACTTTTGTAAGTTGCTAACCTTGAATACTCCTTCCATGCTGCAGCTGAGATACAAGAAGAAAGCTCTTTTGAGATTCCTGCCTTTGATTGGCTCTTAGAATCTGAAGTTTGACTTGCTGATGTTGATGGCTGGGTGTTTTGTTTTTCTTTGGAAGCTTTTAGTGCCTGCTGTCTCTTTTCTTCTTCTTTGGCTTTTGCTTCTTCTTGAGCCTGACGTTCAGCTTCTTCCTTAGCAGCCTTGCTATTGGCCTCATGAACAAGAGTTCTTGCTTTTTGAAATAAGCTTTGAATCAAGACAATACAGTCCTGAATTATTTTCACATTCATCTCAGTTGCTTGGCCATTTTCATGGGCACTATCAAGGCTGTTTTGTGAAACTTTTAATACTTTGTTCACTTCACTCCGTATTTCTGACACAGATGGGGACAAAAATGACTGAAATTTACAACCTTGGAATGTTTGTTGAATTTTGGTAGCAGTTTCTTTAACGCTGTTGCAAGCAACTTCGAGCTGCTGTAATTCTTTCTTTATCTGCTGCTCTTGCCTAAGCACTCTTAATCGTAATTCCTCTACTTCCTTGACTTTCCTAGCTGCTCTTTCTTTAAACTCTTTGTGAGATTGCTCTAGTTTTTGTTGGCGCAGTCTGGCCTCTTCACTTTTCCTTTGTTCATCTTCTTGCAGTGCCTGCACTGATTTGATAACCTCATCCACCCTTTCAATTTCCTTCTGCTGCAAATAATGATTTTTCGCTTCTAGAAATTGTTTTGAATTCTCCAAAAACTTCTCTTTTCTTTTATTCAGCCTTTCTCCTGCTTGATGCTTCTTTTCCACTTCGTACTGATGGATAGCGACATGTGTGCCATCGAAGCTTGCTTGAAGTTCTTTCTCAAGTACGTGTAACTCACCATTTCTTAAACGTTCACTTCTCCCGTCCTCCAAGTCACTTTCCACGCCTGAAGGGTAACTTCTGATAGAAAAATCATTCCTGTGCCTTATTTCATCTTTTGAATTGTCTTCGGAGGCATCTGTTGATAAAATATAACCGCCTACAGAAATAGAAGACGGTGAAACAGTCGACAAATTTGAGGACAGCAGAGGTGGTTTTGAACACTCGTCCAAAGTTTGGTTGGTCGACTTCCAGTTGGTGTCATAAGTCAAGCGGCCCTTAGGGCAGGATGCTAACCACCCCAGCACATTGGCACGTTCCATAGATAAGCTGTTTGGTGACGCAGAAGGTGGCCTTCTACCAACATGGACTGCCGCCATTTTGATGCTCGTTAACGCGTTAGACCTGGAATCGAATCAGCATTTCCAAATATGGATGAATAGATTCCCAACGTTCCAAAGTAGTCGAGAAAACTTCTCAAATTTCAGAACGAGGAAGAATTCTTTGATTTCTTTTGCGTTGGTTACAGTATAGCTTCCTTGACTACAATGATTCTGATAGAATGATGACCCTCTTGATCTGTATTTCTGCATTAGTATTTCATTCTAAAACGTTGATTACAGTGAATAAATTTCTCTTTCACATTCACTTGGTTGACCCATGGCGACGTGGTTGCCATGCGTTCTTAACCAATCAACAACAAGCCCCAAGCGTCATCGGTATCTCAATGTACAGTTACATTCCAAAACTTGATTCGGTCGTTGCAGTAATTATACAACTTTAAACTGTTGTTAGCTAGTTATTTCCCAAATGGAGGACTTGACTGTTTGTATGTGCGTGACTTCGAGATAATACGCTATCGCCATTCGAAGGGTTTCGCCTTCTAATATTCGTTGTTTGTATCTCGTGTTTTACACTACTTGATGTCAAGTACCAGCTGAATTCGACCGCATCGACCACAATGATTTTGAACGTTTGCTGGAGATTCCAAAGGAAACTTAACTTCGTGTTTCTGCTATTCATTTGTCATATTTTATCGACGTATGGTCAGGGTTATTTTCCGAAATTAGTGGACCTTGCAGAATTTAAACCTATAACCTCAACGTCGACGTGCGGAGCGACAAGTAGTAAATATTGCCAGTCTACTGTTAGACAGACTTCTTTGCAAACTTGCTTTGAGAAAACGTGCAAATTTGATTGTTGTGGAGACTGTGGTTCAAGTAAGCCCGTGCCTTCAGATTTGGCGGAACCTTCGCATAAATTTGGTGTCACACGAGACGGTGATCCGAGAAATGGGAGCATTATCAGATCGTTTCGATTCCAAGGTGATTCCTATATACAACCTCTTAGGGTTCCTGCAATAAACTACGTGAATCCAGGATTCACTATAAGCGTGTGGATTAAACAGAAGAAAGGAAATAAGGGGTAAGTTAAAATCCAGCTGTCATTTGATCGAATCCAATCAAAGATATCGAACGTGATGGAACAACAGATCAATGCTGTTCCATCACGGGAGGTTGACTAACAAGCTAAATCAAAATTGACAACATAAACCTGTGTATAGATCAGCCTGTGGTTATAAATCGAAGACTTGATCGAACACCGTACCGATTCAATCGGTACGGTGTTCGATCAGCCCTTCAGGGAGCTTACAAAGCATGGCTGCTATCAAACCTAAAATAGAATTAAATACAATAATTAACAATTATTCACCGAAGTGGAGGTAAATATCCACCACTTTTACCGACACTGAGGCGAATAATAATTTGTTTTAATATATACCACACAAGCTGAATAACTAGCAGCCCAAAAAGCAACTTTATTTGTGACAATAATTATACCGACAAAAGCCATTTTGTTTTTCTTCGACTGCTTGGAGGTGAATAGTACTTGGCGAATCACCTCCGAGCTAGCCAATCAGCACGCGCGAAAAGTACTATTCACTTGTGTGGTATATACTAATAGAATATATACAAGAATAAAAACTAAAAATATAAGAGCCTATAAATTTATGTACATTTGCAGCAATTATTAAAAATCGTACATGTACTTCCATGATAATAAAAGGATCTCCTGGGTTTTGGTTCTTAACCAAACATAGACTGTTCACAGCCTTTCTATGTACACATGCGAAAGAAAAACCAAGTGAAGGTAGTGCAAAGCACACACTCAGGAGAGAGCTGCCTGGTTTGTGACCAAAGCAAGCAAGAAGATTAGAGAGACTGTTGACATGTTCGGAAAAATGTGGACTTATGAGGCTCCTCCCCTGTTATCGCCTTGTTACTAACAGCTCCAGGCCCCTTGACCAATTACTGTGTAACAAACTTGCCTGGCCGGGGCCACCCAACATTTTTCTGCCAATCTCAAGACAAGTTCACAACAAAAGAATTGGAGTTTGTTCATTTTGGACCAATCACAATTGAGAGTCAAATCTGACTGAGAATTTATGTGAATGGCAATGTGAAAGTGAATAATTGTGATGCTTCTACACTGTATATACAGTGAAATATTGTTCATTTTCATTACTGAAAAGGCAAGTAAACATTTTCTGAATGGTAGCTCAAAAAGTTTGAACAAACAGACTAAAATAATTATATATTAACCGAGTGACAGGAATGATGGCCAGGAATTTGTCAGAAATGAGCAAACTCAGACTGTTTTGTTCTGAACTTGTCTTGTGATTGGCAGAGTTTAAATGTTGGGTGGCCCAGGTTGAGTTTGTTACACTGTAATTATATCAAACCACTAAAATTTGAGCAGTAAATTGCTTGTTTAATGAATTACTAATTTTTTACAAGTATCAGTTTGCAAACAACAAATTAAGACATATATGCATTTGGGTGTTGAGAATGTCATCCCAGACAACTGACACTGTAGGCTTCAACTCCAAAGAAAACTGCTAAAAGGGCGAGAAAGCCGAAATCAAGCAGTCCTTTTACAGATTGTGTAATTCCAGAAAATATCCATACCTCTCCCACGGAAGGGATTTTTTCAAAGACTTCCCCCCTCTGGAAATTCCAATATTAAGCTTCATTAGATACATTTCTTGTTTTTTTGGCCTTACAGTACCCCTCACCCCCCAGGAAATTCCAATCCCTTCTGTGGAGGGAGTGTGGATATTTTCTGGAACTGCACATTTTTGCAGGATATGCACAACAGTATTTGCTTACCTTGGGGAATCCTTTCAGGAGATCTGTCATATCTGGGGAGAATTTACTCTCACTGAAGGTGTTACACAGTGTGGCACAGTGTTGTACAGTGTGGCACTCACCCAAAAAGGCTTCCATTGTGTTATGAAAATTAATTACCTTGAATTTTGCTTCTCCAATTAGCTGAAGTGCGTCCTCCTTTGTTGACAAAGTGATGAAAGTAATCTCAAGCTCTTCCATCTCTTCTGCATGTATTTTGTTCTTTGATGATGCTTTAGAGTTGCAAAACAATGAGAACATGAACAACATTTGCACCATTTGCAATAACCTTTTTTGACCAAACAAGAACAGCAGCCTCTTTCCAGCTACCCATCTTTCAAATCATTTTCTTTTGTTTGCCACATCATAAATAATACTAAATTAAAACAATAAATTAATAGAGGAAGTGCATGAATAATGTTCAAAATTCATTAGTTACTGACATCTTTATTTCAATTACTTACAGGACAATTATTTCTAAAGATGAAAACATTCCACCAGATTATGCCAACATATTTCAAGTTGTCATTCAGGATTATAACCTGATGTTTTACTATCGGCCGACTACTGGTAATGCATCTGTTGCCTCATACACCCTTCTGCAAAGCCAAAGTGAAAAGCTTCAAGCAAATGAGTGGCATTTGATAACTGTGGCAGTTATTAACAAAGGACTGTCATACTACATTGATGGAGAACTCATGGATGCAAATGTTGCCCCTCTGACTGGGCCTATTTCTGATTTAGGAGGTGGTGTTCGAATTGGGCAGAAATATGGAGGTTAGTGGTCTCGCTAAGTCTACTGAGTTCATGTTAAGCCATGTTAAAGGGACACTATCACGATGTAGTGCACACGTGAACTTGACTGGTTTCTTTCAGAGGAAAACAATAGAACTGCCACTTTGTCGCATCATGCCAACGCGACAAAGTGGCAGATAAGTGGGGGAAAGCGACTTGTTTTTTCATGTTAAACAGCAAATAAAAACTGAATTGACCAATTAATGTAGCGGTGGAACACGTGAACAGCCACATGAGTGGTTCATAACAAGCCTGAATATGCTGATGTGCAAATGTTAGGAAAATTAATTGATTTTATACACGAGTCCTTATCATATTTAGTATACATAAATGTCCTGATAGCTAAAAACAAATAAATTGGAGTCAATCTCAGAGTATACCTGAATGAAGAGAACCTGATAGAATGTCTGAATATCGAGAACGAAAACCAACGAGTAAAGGTATGCTTGCTCAAGTAAAATGTCAGCAAAGAAACACTCGCAAGAGCACAATCCTTTCAGTCTTTCCCAAGCCTCGGTGAATCAGTTTCTTTGCAAAAATCCTGCTATGTTGCTGGTTCCTTTACTTCTCAGACCTTTCCTGATTTTCTAAACTTTCTGAAAGCTGCCAGGGCCATAACACTTCCCTCCACCCAAAGTTCAATCAAACGGCATTGAAGTTAACACCGAAAGGTCTCGATTACACACAAATTGACACTTTACGAGAACCGCGTATCACTGATCTTTGATTATGAGAAGTAAGTTTTAGGGCAAAGCCAAAGTTGATTGAGGACGATGCAAATGGATTTGTGAAAGTTCTATATCAATTCTCACATCTTTGAATTCTTGACCTCCTGTCCAAAAATCAAACTCTTGTGCATGCGCAAAAACATGATTGGGTTCCTTTAAGTTATCAATAATAGCGGCATGCAGTCAGCTCCAGATTAAGCAGTTTGGGTTTAAGACCTGGCTCAGTACATTGACTGTGTTGTATTATTGCAGGGCAATTAAGGCACTTTGCTTTCTCAGTGTCTCTTTCCACCTACAGTAGGTGTTCCTTGATGCTAAGGGTGATGCTAGGGGGTAACACAGTGCAATGGACTACATGTTACATCCCATCTAGGGAGGAGTACAAAGTGTAGTTGCTCCTACAATACATGTATTTGCTTCGTGCTTCTGACACCATAGATGAGTGCAGGACTGAGGGGTCACCTGGCTTGCATACAGACTTTTACCTTTTTCCACTGTGGCCCAATTAATGGTTAGAACTGAGAAGTGCCCTGCACACTGGATCAAGCAGTAGTCCAAGTTTGAGCTCTGGATGGGGAGCTGCTCATTGCAAATGTGTAGTTAGGCAGT
>JAEMPF020002371.1:36404-46404 GCA_022496165.2 Catalaphyllia jardinei
CAAAGGGTTGCAAGCCATTCATGTGAGACCTTACGAGAGCTGCTACATCGCCCCCTCCCCCTCCCAAAAAAAAAACTTTCAGACTAACTTTTCATTACAAAATAATATTTGTACTCCCAAACACTTGGCTAGATAATGCGGCCGATAGTGTTACCGTAAGACGTACTTATTTTAACATTTTAGCTCCACTGGGTGAAAATGCTATGAACGTCGGCGCCAGTCCCTTCAACAGTAGTTCTGTGGTTGTTTCCTGGAGTCCTCCTCAGACCCCACAAGGTGTCATTACTAGCTACATCGTCTACAAGTACCAGCCTCCTTCAAGTCTTACTGCCGTGAGAGCTGCAGAGGTACCTGGGTCCCAGCTGCAAGGCGTGGTTGCTGAGCTGACGCCATACACAGAATATAAATTCACAGTCAAAGCTTGTAACAGTTTCGCTTGCTCAGGACATAGCCCAGAAGCCCTTGCGCAGACACGTCCTGCGGGTATGTTGAACAAAATGATGTATTTTTTGTTCTCGCTCCAGTGATCGCGCAATTCAAAACACTCATAAACAAAGGTTTGAATAAAGAAAAAGGCTGAGTAATAGGCCCCTTCCGAGTTTTTCTTTGCCCAAGTTTAATTGCGAAACCTTTCATATGAATTATGAGTTCTGCGTGCAGTTTCATTTTTATGCAAAGATCGAACGACTATTGATTAATTGATTGTGTTATTAGTTGCAAATGTTCTGAAGGATCGGCGAATAAGGAGCATACCCAAACCCAAATTCCATCAAGAAAAACAAACAAGAAAAAATCAACGTTTATAATGAGCACAGGCATAGATTTAGAAAGGCTTAGGATAATTTCCTCTCAGGCACAACGAGGGAAGCGTCTAATTCATAAGGCTGTCCAAAGAAATTGATAATGCTGTTACTAGCCACTGTCTAACTTGTGTTTGTTTGGTCGCTTTATTTTTAGCTCCCGAGGGACAAGGACAGCCCACGGTGCGCTCAGTTGATTCATCCACAGTGTACCTAAAATGGTCCCAACCTCAGACTTCTAACGGCCCTTTGCCGCCGAGTTACAACTTGAGTCGAGCCTACTCTGCACTGTACTTCCCGCCTCCATTTGTGACAGCCGGAGTACACTTCCCAGGCCTTGGATATTACAAGTTTCCATCCGACTTCGTTAGACCTGGTGCAAGTAACGATATTCAGTTCTGGTTCCGCACCCAGTATGCGGATGGATTGCTGCTGTTCCTGGCATCAGATGGCTCTCAGACCGACATGCTGGCAGTTCAGTTGGTAAGCGGTAAACCGTGGTTAATATTTGATTGCCAAGATGGTCCGGCGGCCTTCACAATCAGCCAGTCAGTTCGCTTTGACGATGGCGAGTGGCATCAGTTAAAAATAAAACGTGTGAGTCGTCGCGGTACACTAATAGTCGATGGCTTCCAGGCGAGTCAGGACAGCCCCGGAACGGCGACCGTGATTTCGAAAAACACTGGAGTGTACTTCGGGGGCCTTCCGTCTACCTTCGCACTTCTGAGGCAAGACACAGGTAATGCTAAGTTAAAAAGGACCAGTTTCATTGGTTGCCTACGCGGAATCACGTCAGATTCACGTCAGCTAGACTGGACTTCTGCGTTGGAAGCAGTTAGCGTTGAACCTCAGCGTAATGGTTGTCCAGCAAGAGACAAGAAGAAGGCCATACTACTCAGGGGAGGTGGCTATGTTGCCATAGACTCGACAGCAACGGATATCCTCACCAGCGACATATTCAGCTTTACATTAATTTTCCGCACCCAGTTGTCCTCTGGGCTGCTTCTATTTGCATATGGACCAACAACAACGTTTGCCATTCAGTTAGCGCAAAACCAGATCAAAATCATGTACGTAACATCAAGTGTGCAAGACTCGGTCACTGTTGCGCCGCCATCTGGTGAAATTTGTGACGGAAGATGGCACAGTGTGAATATAACTAACTTCCTTGGGCTCTTAACGGTCATTGTCGATACCAACACTGTTGTTAGACCCGGTATCACCAACCTGGTCATACAGAATATTTTTTACGTAGGCGGGGTCCCGTGGGATTCCTCAGCCGAGACAGTTGCCCAGCAGGCTGGGGTGAATGTGGAGTCATCATTCGGTGGTTGTATGATGGTTCAGTCTACTGAAATAGAAATCGATTACCTTAACGGTGTCACTGCTATGCACAATGCTGACCTTGACGGCTGTCTTCCTGAGTCCACAATAGCGGTCAGCGGTCAAGTGGGAAAATGTTTTCCTTTCAATAGCTCTGTTGTGTTCTCTGGAAAGACCGAGATGTTTAATGACTCTTCAGTTGATGTGTTCACTGGTAAGTTTTGCAGAAAGATCATCTCCGATTTGTTTTCCTTGTTTATACTGACGTAAGTTCCTGGTGCTATTTCAGCTTGATTTTCCCTTAATCAAGCTGCTATTTCAGCTTGATTTTCCCTTAATTAGATGCTATCAGTTTTATTAATGTAGTGCAACCTGTTACTATTTTCATTTTTTTTCCTCCTTAAAATGAAAGTTGGCTCTTAGATACCAAAATGACACTGAATAGCATAAGGCAAATCATTTATACGATCTTATTTGCATTTTTTCGAAAACTGGTGGTGTAGTGTTTTCTCCGCAAGTTTTGTCCGAGGGTTTAACTCATAGGATGCTCGAAAATGAGACGAATGAATTGATTGTGTAGAAGAATTAACTCATCTCGACAAATGACAGTACCCCTTTTTTCCTCCTTCCTCTAGGACTTATGAAGACGCGACAATGGCAAAGTGGGTGGTTGAGGGGTTCAAGGCTAAACTAAAAGCTAACAACACTTCTGTAGGTTTGGATACTTACTGTTTCTTTTATCTGATATTAGATTATCTTTACCGCGTGGACAGTTATCATGTTGGAACTACAGGCTCAGCTAAAAGTGCCTGGATTGCTTCTCGCAGTGGTCAGGGAGGTAAGAGAGTAAATGACCTTTTAGGCTCGACTATAGCAAGTTATTTCTGAATGCTTTTATGAAAGCCGAGATCTAAACCAACCTACTTGTCCAGACAGTAATAGCAGAGATATAATTTATGAGGCCTTCGCTTAGTGGCTATTTAGCCCTACGTATTTACCTCATTTAACTAAGCCGTAAGAAACAGTATGAAACTTATCGACAAATGGTTTTGGAATCTAACCTAACTTTCTAAAGAGAGAGGAGCGAATTTAACCCTGAAAGACTTAAATCTCACTTTGTTTTCATTTCCAAAAAGCTCCTGCTGGTCTCCAAGCCCCTACACAATTGATACCACTGCCGGGCGGCAAAACAGTGAGAGTAGCCTGGACACCACCAGAGCGACCCAACGGAGTCATCTCAGAGTACAGGATACTTTCGTACCGTGTACACCCCCCACAGTCAACACCTGACGAAACAGTCATCGCAGACACAAGTGTTCTTAACGCTACCATCACAGCACTTCAACCTTACACCACGTATAAAATTAGAATCCAGGCCTTCACGGTCGGTGGAAGTGCAGTGGGGCCTGGTAAAAATGTCACCACTGAAGAATCAGGTATTTTATATTGCTCATGTTTTTGTTAGTACTATCCGCTTACTCTGCACTGCGGGCGTATTGAACGAGCAGGCCTGTGCGCCTCCGTCACCTTGGATTTTGAAAACAGTGGATATTAGACATGAGTAAATATTTTTGCGCTGCAAAGTGGCGGCCAAATACGCGAGCGAAACAAACCTACAGTCTCCAAGCAAAGACGCGTGCACAGGCTATGGTCCGCAAAGTGAACTCGGTTTAGAATCTATCTCGAGTGGCTTCTTTTTTGTTTAATTTAATTTACATTTATTTCATCCTTTATTACTTTCGTAGTTCCGGACAGTGTCCCAGGTGCTACAGCTGTACGGCGTCCAAAGGAGCTTGAGGTGCACTGGAGCGAGCCTCGACAGCCTAATGGTATTATAATTCAGTATAATCTGACACTGGATGGACAAGTGGTGTACAGCGGAACAAATAACAACTTTACAATCCAAGGCTTGCAGGTTTACACCGAATATGCACTTCAGCTTACGGCCTGTACACGAATTGGTTGTGCCCGAGGACCGGTGGTCCGCATAAGAACCGGCGAGTTGCCCCCGCAGGGAGTAAAGGCTCCAGGGGTATTGGTGCGCGGAAGAACCGAGGTTGAAGTATCCTGGGAAGTGCCAAGAATCCTCAATGGGGAAATTGTGCGTTACGAAATCCTGTTCGCAACCAGGGATGTTTTGAGTGCGTATGTCTCGAAATTCAATGCTACTGCAGATGAATTTGACACTGTTATCGGAAATCTGACAGCAGGGACATTGTATTATGTTCGAGTACGTCCCTTCACCGGTGGCGGCGGGACATTTAGTAATGCGACACAGGTAACAACGCACGAGGATGTCCCGGATGATATCCCAGCTCCCACTGTGGTCGCTGACAGTCCATACACTTTATCCGTCATCATGTTGCCACCAGATAAACCAAATGGAGTCATTACGCGCTATGAACTGTACCAAGACTCCATAACGGACCCAGTGTTGAACGTAACCCAACTCACAAACTATACAGCAAGAGGTTTCGCACCGTACAGCCGTCATACATTCCGCGTTCGAGCGTGCACGGCACAAGGCTGCGCCTACGGTGCGCTAGCGGAGGCGTTCACTCAAGAAATTGAACCAAATGGTACAGTGACTCTGACGATAAGCATCCGCAATGCTACAGCGGTTAACGCTCGGTGGACACGCGTGGCAGTACCTAACGGAAGGCTGGTCTACAACTTGATGGTTTATGGTAGATTCATTGTGCAAGGTTCCGTTGAGTTAGAAACTGAGCAACGTATAGAGACTGCTATTTCTGTCGAGGAAGCTGAAAAGGATTTTATCTACAATGGCCTTCTTCCCTATACTACTTACATATTCTGGGTTAACGCGTCTAATTCTGTTGGCTTTGTTTTAAGTAACAATGTTACTAACTCCACCCCCGAAGGAGGTAAGTTGTTGTACACAGTCAACAGAAGTAGAATTATAGTAGAAGTGATTAAGAGTAACGTTGTAGGACTTTTCCCTAGGAAGAAAACTTAGCCTGTGCTGGACGCTAACATTGCTGCAAGTCGCGATTCCGAGTGAAAAGTTTCATTGGCTTTTCAACTTGGGTGTAACTTTAGTAGACACGCAAGCAACCGTAGCATCACATGATCAGAACTTTGAAAACCGCGGAATGAAACCAACGAAGTTCAACTCTTGTAAACAAACGCCCTCGTCCACCATTGGTTATGATCTGTATAGAGGTGGTAGATGTTTAATTCGATTCGTGCTTCGGTTTTCCACAATCAGTCGGCGATTATCATGTGAGGAATTTAAAGACATCTTACTGCACTGAAGAAATAACTTTCAAAGGGAACGAAATATCTAAATACTTTGTAAACTATGGTGAAAATAAAAAAAACGATGCTAGAGTCAATAATGGATAAAAAAAGAGGAACCAGGATGTTTACTATCCTTTATTACTTTAAATGGACATTGCCCACTGAGAAAATTCTTTTAGTCATCAATCCTAACTGCGCGTGTTTCCGCGTGAGGCCGCCCTCGTTAGAAGTTCATATGGTTTAATTTTTTTTAAATCGTCTTTAATCTGATTAAATTCCAGTTCCCGATGGTTTAAAAGCGCCCAACGTCACCGTGTTGAGTTCAACCTCCGTACATGCCACATGGGGACAGCCCGCATTGCCTAATGGGATTGTTGTTGGCTATGGACTGATTCAGAAAACTGGCGGCGCTGAAACAGTTCTGTTCAGTGGAATTGGATTTAATCTTACGGTCACTAACCTCCAGCCTTTCACGGTCTACGAATTCCGCGTGAATGCCACTACTGTTGCAGGGTCTGGGTTTAGTGAGTTGACTCAGGTTATGACCCTTGAAGATGGTAAGTTTGTGGCATCGTGTCTTTTCTTGAAAATGATATTACTCGAATATATTATGACTTTGTGCTCTTTTTCTTTTAGTTCCCAGCTCGCCAGATCCACCATTATTCAGGAACGTGACTTCAGCTTCTGTAACAGTAGTCTGGGACCCACCAGCTGAGCCCAATGGTGTGCTGCTACACTACATCATCTATCAAAATGGCACCGAGATCCAGAGAGTCATGGGAAACGTTACTAGCTATGTTGTAACTGGTCTCCAGCCCTTCTCTGTCTACATTTTCAAGCTGGGTGTGTGTACTAAGGAGGGCTGTAGTAACAGCTCTGAGTCTGCCCCACAAAGGACTCTGGAATCTGGTACGAGTTCCTTTATGCTCTTAACGTGTGACTGTATTTCTGCTTTTAACTACAGATTCCTGCTTTGAACAGCATATGGTATCATACCTACAATGAGCGACCAGGGTGTTGAGACACTTCAAAGTAAAATTCGGTTTTCGAGGCATCTGGGAAACATTTAACACCCCCTCCCCCCGAACCCTTTCACCCAAACAATGTTCATTTGGCTATTTCTAAGACTGCACAGACGTTTGATCACTTTTGACAAATAACTTTTAACCTTCCCAATCCTTGCAGCCAATCACAGGTTCATTTGATGATTTCCCTTGTTTTAGACTAACTTGCTTTGTGACTGGTCAAACATCAATAAACCTAAGTCTAAAAATACCCCAGGAAACATTCAATTCAGTCCTGGCCATGTCTTTTAGGACTTTACAATACGCATTCCTTTTGGTTTTGTAAATATCGTTTGACAAATTCGCATCAAAATCAACTTGCCCAAATTGGACAACTCTAATAGTCTTCGGACATCCACCCACATTGAATGCATAATTTGAAGGCAGTCCTCTTACTAGATCATGACCGGATATCGACCTAAAGATCCTGTGCTGTGTGTTTTGTAACGACTTGCAGGTCCCCAAGGTTTATCTGCACCAAGGCTGTTATCGTTGTCTGGAAGGACTGTGGTAATAGAATGGGATCCTCCCACTATACCAAATGGCATCTTACAGAAATATCTTATCCAGCGGCGCGTCTTGGGAAGTAGTAATCCGTCCAACGTTGCTGAAGTGAACGCATCTCTTTCACGGCGTTATGTGGATAATGCCGCTCGGCCTATAACTGCGTATCAGTATCGCATAATTGCCTACAACAGTGGACCTGGAGAGCCCAGTCCTTACAGTAATGTTACTACAGGCGAAGGAGGTAAGACTGACAGTAGTGTACGTCACTGGGAAACGAGTCCGTCGTCGACCAAACCAATCGCAACACCCACCCACCCCATTTTGATATATATACCCTAAATCTATCAGCGAAAAAGTCAATGAAACAAGGGCCTTGTCTTTTGTAAGAACTGCTGTACTTTCATTTTCGGCAATGATGTTACTTGGTGGGAGGAATACATTGAGAAATGGAACACGAATTTTTTACGGAAGTCCCGGATACTAGACACAAGTAGTCTTTTTTTTTAACCCACAGGGTTCGTACAGGTCATGGAAAACCTGGAAAGTCATGGAATGTAAGAATTTCATTTCCAGGCCTGGAAAGTCATGGAATTTAATTGTCGATCCTTGAAAGTCATGGAAAATTAAAGTTTTGTTTGATAGAATATTTCCTGCAGATGACAACGCAAGGACAGTGTAAAATAGAGAGGAGTAAATTTAAGCAGCATAAACGGCACGCATTTTAGTGAATGCCAGAGTGTGTGTGTTATGGTCAAAAAATGCTCTAAAACAAGTAAGGGTTTTGAATTTTTGAAACTGATAGGCGTAAATTTAAGGTCTTGGAAAACTTGAAAAGGTCATGGAAAAAGTCATGGAAAGTCATGGAATTTGAAGAGCTCAAAAGAGGACAAACCCTGACCCATGAGCAACCGAAGCCCACGGTCACTCACTGCTTTGTTTACTTACATTAATCAACTGACATTTGTCCTTCTTCACCAGATCCCGAGGGTATCGCAGCTCCCATTGTCCGAGCGCTCAGTCCATACGCTTTACATGTGGCCTGGACCCGACCCAGCGCTCCTAATGGTGTTGTCACGCACTATATTATCAAAGTCAACGACCAACACAACTCACGCAACACCACTGTCAGTGCTAACGCGCCGCTTGAGGTCAACGTGACTTCTTTGGATCCCTACATCCTGTATAGCGTCATTGTTAGCGCATGCACAATTGGGGGATGCGGAAGCAGTTCGCCGACTCATTTGCGTACGCTTCCTGCGAAGCCCGAAATGCAACCCGCGCCAGTAGCTGAAGCGGAGTCCCAGACTTCCTTGCGCGTTAGGTGGGATGCACCGCTTAGGCCTAACGGGGTGATCTTGCGGTATGAGCTTTTCAGGAGCACAGTGGAGGACCTGGTGGAAAATAACATCACTCAGCCAACAGAGTTTGTAAAGGTGTTTCAAGGAACGCCTTTAGTTACCGAGTATCTTGATACAGGCCTCGGAATCTTCTCGTCACATCAATACAAGGTAAACTGCTTTGTAAAGGTCTTTGCCTGTTAGTAATGCCACAGGCAGGCAGATTTAAGGACCTGATCCTTTTGACCAAATAACAAAGTTTCTCAATGAAGGTTATAGCAAAAATATGCGAAAAACAGTTGGAGAGTTTGACCGTGAGTCAATTGACCAATCTTAGTTTTTCATCATTTTCAGGTCACAGTAGTCACTGGTCAAGGTAACACCACTAGCAACTCATCCCTACCCTACAGAACAAGCCCTGCCCCTCCCTTGGCGGGCGCCACTGTCAATGGAACTGCCCTGAATCACACCTCAGTGTTGGTCACTTGGTTTCCTCCTGGGATCCAGAAGCTCCGTGGTATGGTTTCATCGTATATTTTAGAGATTGAAGAAACGTCGGCGCCATCTTCTCCTGTGAGCCGCGTGGGGTCGTATCCCGGAGACCAGACCCGTGCGATGGTTACAAATCTCAAGGCCAACACTGTTTACAAATTTTACGTAAGCTTTGTTTCCTGTTATCCTTCACAATATTGTTCTAAAATTAACCTTGTTTGTTTAAGAATGTCAAGCCATCCAAAGTGGGTGTATCCAAAAACCTTTAGCAATGTTGTGCTTTTGCATGATTTTCTCTTCTGCGCTTAATGTTAATTCTTAATTCTTTGCATTTACCAAAGACCTTACGTTTTTTATTTTAAATAAGTTAATATGGCTTTGCAGCAAGCTAAAATTATAACTCTGTATTTAAGGGTGATTTATTCCCAGGACTAATGGTTGAAAGTTCCACTATTGAATACAAAGGCGCTGCACAATGTGACGATTACCCATAGTTTGTTTCAATTTTCTCATTAGGTTGAACTAGACAATGGAGCAGGCAGGTTCAAGAGTGATGGCTACCAAGTCAGAACTTTGGATGGAAGTAAGAGAAGCAGTAATTAGCATTGTTGTAGTATTATTAATCACCGAACCTTACACAAACCTGGAAAGGGCCTCCGCTTCTTTTCCCGAGCGTTTGTCTTATGTGTGTCGACTTTTTGTTGCTGGTCGTGTCGCTACTCTGGAAGCAATTGCTTTTGGAAAGCGTAGTGATATTCCAATAGAAATTGGGAAATTTTTACTTGTTTTTTTTTACCGTTATGGTTAAGCTCGCGGTTTTCATATTGGTAACTGGCTGGTTTTTTGTTGTTGTTGTTTTAGTGCCCGAGGGATTCGGTCCACCTGCATTGTACAGTCTAAGCAGCAGCGAGATCCGTGTGAGCTGGAATCCACCAACAGAGCCCAATGGAGTTGTGATACTGTACAAAATCTACGTGTAAGTACACGCCTGTTAATATTTATTATCGTGTGTATTTGTGTCGCTGAAAATTCAAAAACGTTCGTTCAAGAGCTCTCAACTCCTCGGCCATGCCTTGGTCAGAGCAAGCGAAGATTGCTACCTTCTCCACTGCGTTATGTTCAAAATAAATTCACAACTTCCAAACTGCGAGCCCTAAACAGAAATCGTGTATAAATATAGATGCTTAACCACTAACATCTTGTTCCTCTTACGTAG
>JAEMPF020019640.1:0-17532 GCA_022496165.2 Catalaphyllia jardinei
AGAGAAAAAGTAAGATGCCTGATAAGAGACTTGACCAATCAAATTTTAGCAAAGTAATTGGTATAGATGCTATTTTTTGGAAAACTTATTGATTTGATGCAGTCTCGAAGTTACATTCTCTCACAAATGTAGTTTTGGTTTGAAGATTCTCCCCAACTCTCTATTGATATCATACTCTCCTACAAAGTCTTAAAGACCGAGCAGAGATGGTACAGTGGTGCAAGTACTTGCATCTCACCAATGCGGCCCTGATTTGATTCCAGCTTGATGCCATATGTGGGTTGAATTTGTTGTTTGTTCCCACTTTTTTCCAAGTGTTTTTCTCTAGGTCAGTTCTGGGCTTTTCTTCTTTCGCAAAAACCAACATTCCAAATTCCAATTCCACCATGACAGAGGACCCACATAAAAACCAGCTAAGACTGATGTAGCTTTCTCTCTGAATATTGTAATTATTTTTTTAAAAAACACCTTTGCCCTTGTGAATTACAATGACCGAGCCCGTTATTCTGTTTTGGGGGGGAGGGAGCTGGATATTTTCTTAAACCTCACATTTCCACTTAAACACTTAATTTCACACCATGTATGAAGCACTTTCAAATTGGAGGCCAAAAGTAAATTCTATGTTGTCTTAACCCCCCTAATACACATAGGTAAGCTCTTGACCTTACTTGTTCCTTTTCAGGTGGCATACAACATCCAGTTACTTTCAGGTTTCTTGCTCTGTGATATTCTGATAACCGCTGCAAGTTTAGAAAGCGATGACGTCATGTGAAAACGATCTATATCTGATGCAACCAATATTAATTTTTTCAAGAGAATAAACGTCTTAAGCGCCTTATAACGGAATATTCATGAAGGGTACATCAAGTTAACTGAAATACGAAATACTTGCATCATGTTCGTAGCATCAATAACAACACGCCAAGCTCCTAATCCTGAACAGGAAAAAAGTAATTAGTAAGAATTATCAGTTATCGGAGACCTATTTAATCAGTAACACTGGTTAATTTGGATGTGAAATACTCAGACCCCTTTAAGGTCCCCCCTCCCCCTCGCCAACCACCCTTTTGCACGTTGTTCTTTTTTTGTATCAAGTCACAGTTTTGCTTCACAAAGCATCGTTCTTTCGTTCGTTCGTCGTTAGTTCGTACGTTCTTGAGTTCGTTTGCTCGGTCGGTCGGTCGAACGGTCGTTCGTTAGTGTGCCGTTTTACTCACTCTGGCGCTCGTTCGTTCCTTCGCTTGCACACCCGCTCGCTCGTTTGCACGTTTATTTCTTACTACTAAGTGGTACTTTACCAACACTTATATCAGGGGCTTGACGAAACCAGTAATCAAATATCCTGCCACCAAATCGATCTTCTTTGTCAAAAACACAAACGCTTGTCTCTTTCTGTTTCCTCAAGAGTGTGTCAGCAATATACAACCATGATAAACCTAAACAAGGAAGATAAACAGAACAAATAAAAAAAACGTGTTTGAATAGGCTCCAGTGTATGCAGGCTTAAATATTTGGAACTTTCGTTGGACGAATTAACTGGTTGGAGAACTTTCCGGAAACTCTTGAGTTCTTGTCTGGTTTGTTTTACTAATTGCAAGTTTTTCGGGTTGCATTCCCCTGTCAGAACAATCACGTGTTCAATGATGGAATATTTTTTAATACCGTATGAGAGGGGGGGGGGGGTAAAATTTTAAATGAGGGCTTCGTTTCAATCGTAAACGGGCCAGCGCATATAAAACAGACGTAACAGACTGCTTAAATAGTTTTTCATTAACAAACGCATCTAGACAAGAAGGAATCGAACAACAGCACTGAAAAAAGAGTGATAGCGGCAGTGGACACAAATAGCATATAGTTGTTTTCCCGATTTAAAATTTGAACTTCCAGAAAAAAGAACACGGACTAGAGGAGGGAAGGATGGTGACATTAAGCGTCATACTTTTCGTTCAGACGGCAGAAACTCCCTTCTTCCCGTTAGCCAGAGGTTGGGAAGAAGGTAGACGCTTGGAACGATGTTTTATTGTGTCAACAGACCATTTTTGAATTCTCGGTATTGTATGGGCAGTCCAACAGTACCGAGAATACGAAAATGTTCTACTCAGTACGAGAGCGAGATCTGGGCACATACCTCCTCCGATAATGACTACGTCGCATTGCAAATTACGTCTTAAAGTCTGTTCTTCATCTTTTTCTGCTCCTGTTTATAAACCAAGCAGGTGAAACAATCACTGTCACTGTTTATTTAACTACCTAGTCGCGCTCTTATTTGGTGACGGGGAAGTATAACGAGAGGTTGTGAGGGGGGAATCTTGGAGTGAGGCAAATATGTGGTGTAGAACTCTATTTCAAATAAAAAAAAATGTCAAATGTTTGTTTATAGTCGGTCATGCACCTAGCTACACCAAGCTAGTTCATAGGCATGCCACTTAAACTGAAGGAAACAAATATTTCAAATGAACATAACAAGCTTAAAAATCCCAACTGGCGGGAGGCAGACCAGTTGGCTATTTACAAGCAAGACCGAGGAGTTGAACTAGGTCCGCCGAGAAACAACTCCAGCTAAGTGGTCTGAGCGGGACTTGAACCGAGAAGGCAAGAGAATATCATGAAAAAGCGCTAGCGATTGAAAAGGAAATTGGAAACAGAAATGGCCAAGCCAGTTGTTACGTTAACCTTGGGATTGTATTTTATGCAACTGGCGAATATAAAAAGGCTCGAGAATATCATGAAGGAAAGAATATCAATAAGGAAACTGGTCACAGAGATGGAGAAGCCACCTGCGACAGTAATCTTGGAGCTATGTATCAATCAGTTGGCGAATATGACAAGGCTAAAGAATATCTCGAGAAATCGCTGGCAATTAACAAAGAAATTGGTAAAAGACGTGGAGAAGCCACCTGTTGCGGTAATCGTGGAACGGTCTATGAATCAGTTGGAGAATATAACAAAGCGAGAGAACACCTTCGATAAACAAGGAAATTGGTGACAGACGTGAAGAAGCCTACTCCTATGGAAACCTTGGGGATGTGTATAAGGCAATTGGCGACATTGAAAAGGCTAAACAACACCACTGGAAATCACTTGCCATTAGTAAAGAAATTGGTGACAAAGATGGAGAAGCCTCATCTTGGGCAAACCTTGGAATTGTGCTTTACTTAGTTGGTGAGTATGGGAAAGCCAGGGAATACCACGAGAAAGCACTTTCAGTCAATAAAGAAATTGGGAACAAAAAGTTAGAAGCTTCATGTTATGGAAACCTTGCATCGGTATTTCAATCATATGGTGCCTTCGAGAAGGCTAGACAATATCACGAGCAAGCATTGGTAATACAAAAAGAAATTTGTGATAAAAGTGGAGAAGCCTCGTCTTTAGGAAACCTTGGGATTTTGTTTGAATCAGTTGGAGAAAACGAGAAAGCTTGAGTTAAATGAAAAAGTGCTGACAATCAATGAAAAACTTTGAAACCAAAATGGCGAGGCCAATTGTTGCGAAAACTTAGGACCTCTGTTACAATCCTTGGGGAAATATGCCAAGACTAACGAATATCATCAGAAGGCACTTATGATCAGGAAGAAAATTGGAGACAGAAGAGGTGAAGCATCAGCATATGGCATTTTGGGAGTCCTTTTTCATTCTCGTGGTGATCATGCTAAGGCTAAAGAGTATCACGAGAAAGCGCTTGTTCTCCGAAACGTTATTTTCGACAGGAAGGGGGAAGCACCAGATTTCCAAAACCTAGGAGCAGTGTTTCAGTTGCTTAAGGACTATGAAAAGGCGGAAGAATATCTTGAAAAGGGTCTCTCAATAAGTGAAGAGATTGGACACGTCGAGCAACAGTTTTCTTTGCTTTGCAAAATTGCATGGGTTAAAGTTTTGAAAGGAGACATTGAAGGTGCTGTGTCGTATCTACTTTCAGTCATTCAAAAATGTGAAGATTTGCGTGGTTTTCTCCGCGACAACGATCAATTTAAGATATCTTTTACAGATAAATATGCTTCTGCCTATTGGTTACTCAGTGCACTCTTTCACAATTCTGGAAATCTTAAGGAAGCTCTGTATGTTTCAGAGCTTGGGCGGGCCAGAGCCCTGGCAGACTTAATGTCAGCTCAGTACTCTATAGAAAATCAGTTGCAAATTTCTGCTAATCCAGAGACATGGGTTGGAATTGAAAGCATAATGGACTATGAACCAAATTCTACGTGTCTCTATATCTCTTATTCTTGTGACAATATAATTGTCTGGATTCTCAAGGCAAGTGAAGTAGTGTTTTCAAGAAGAAAACATCTTGAAAATGGAATTAGTAATTTACAAAGAAGAACTGTTCAAAATCTGGATAACTTCTTTGTAAACGAAAGTTTTAGATCTTGTTTCATTTTACGTGAGGAAAAATGCAAAGATCGATCTTTGGAGAGTTTTCAAAGTAAACCAAGGCTGCGCAAGGAAGATAACCACGACGTCTCGCGATTTGGAAAGATTACAAAGGTAAACCTAGGACCGAGAGTGAACCTTTCTCTGTGCTACAACTTAATTATTTCACCAGTGACTTGCCGGGCTTGAGACCCCCGAACTCATCCTTGTTCCTGAACAAATCAGTTTTGTTATTGAGACCTACTGCAGTAACTGAAGGCTAGTGCGCTTAATGTTTATATATTTTTTGCTGTTTGTGTATTTCCTCTGTCGGGTGTTGGCAAGAATGATGACCAGAATGCCAACAAGTGATCGTATGAGAAGGCAAATATATATTGCATGTCTTCAAGTGACAGTTTTAGTGCTAGTGCTAAGTTGTATATAAATTCAATCGATGACTGACGTTTGTTCGTTTTCTGTCCAAAAAGAGCCTAATACGTGGAAAATGCTTAACTTTAGTTGAATATCTGCTTTTCTGAATAAGCCATTTTCTTCTTTTTCAAATATACATGTATATCAAAAGTAAATATTTTTTTAACGAGCGGCTTCAATCTTCACCAGATACTGTAAGGTGTAAGTTAAGGACTCAAATAACAGCTTATTGATAATGTTTGGCGTCAGTCTTTTGCAGAATCTTCACTACGAATGCAGTATCAAACCTTCAGGTGGAAACTCCCTGATTAGAAGAAAGGGAGTGCTCGTTGTACTATTTTAGGGATTAAAAAAGGAGTTTAGAACCTTTAAGTGTATTAGGCCAAGGAATTTGGTATCTCTTAAAATTTTCTTTGCGAAATTTTCAACGAGCGCCCCTGTCCTTTTAATATGGGAGTCCCCCTTGTGGTACAAACTTAGACTGTGAGCACTCTCTCTTTTCCTCGAAAACTGTAAGAAAAAGGTGAAACAAGCGTGGCAACGTGACTGTCACCGTGATGTCGCTGCCGCGAGCCGCTAGTAGCCAACGCGACAAGCTGCTAGCGACGTCACGCTCACAGTCACGTTCTCACGCTTACTTGTTTGGCGTTCTTCCCCATGGTAGTCTATACCAAACTAAATTGTATAGAGATTATGTTTTTGCAACAAGCCGTGCTTATGAATGTGATACATGAAACAATACTGAGTGAAAATTAGTAATGTTAATGTAACCTGAGTAACATACTGTCGGACAGAACATATGTTTTTTTTGTTTGTATTCAGCATTTACTGCTTAAGAAAAGTTGACGAGCTTATGTAATCTAAATTAAGTCTAGAGGAATAAATGAAAGCTGTAAGAAGCAATATAAATCTCTGGTCGAGTCCATTTCTCCACTTCTCGGATATATTAGGTTCTGAAAAAATGCAATATAAATGGGCGAGCCGGGTTGTACTTAACTGATTGACAGCTTGAAGTTAATTTGAGTAGATTAATCGGCCCTAGCTATGTTGAAAAGCTAACTTTCGAGTGTTAAGAAAAAAAACAAACAATAAAAGCAAGTGACACACTCGAACATCAACCCACGGTCTGGCCAGTACCCAACGCATGCGCACAGCCATATCACACGAGAAGTGGCAGCCATGGACAGTTATTTCGGCCCTGTTAGGCCTCATCAGCATGGCATAGCCGTAGAGCAGCTATAGGACTATAAGCCCTATGTAGTGTGCCCCACGACAAGCGGCAGTACATGTAAAGGGCAGAGTGCATAGGGCTTGTAGTTCCATTTTCTGCCCGACGGCTATGCAATGCTGATAAGGCCTAACAAGGCCGAAACAGATGCCCATGACTGCCACTGCCCGGTTGATATAACTGTGCACATGCGTAAGGTACTGGCCAGATCGTGGGTTAGTGTTCGAGTGTGTCACTTGCTTTTATTGTTTTTTCAAGTGTTAACCCATTTTTCATGGTAAATTAATTAATATTAATATTAATATCATGGTTAAGTTGAAACGTCATGAATCAAAAGCAACACTTGTTAAATTGTACTACTCTCTTATATATCCCTAACTTACTTATGCTTGTACACTATGGGGAAATAATTATATTATTCCATTGTCCCAAATCGTAAAATTAGAAAACAATTGAAAGCAGCTCGTGTTTTAAATCATCATCATCACTTTTTATTTAGTAACGCAGGTTACAATTGGCAGCCAGAGGCTGATGTGGTCCTATACTAACTAACGAAATGTGAATAATAATCAAATGAAAGAAAAATATATATGGTATTCAAATATACGACTGACAAAAAATAAATTAAGAATAAAGTTAAAATAAAATTCATTCAAGCGTATCAAGCTTTTGGTGAGGATTTTGGCTGGGCAACAATCAAGCTTTTGTTCCTTTTATGGCCTTATCTATTGTTTGACGGAAAGGGTTTCTATTGTTCGCAAGACAAAGGTTAGGAATGACCGACGCGTAGCAAACTCACCGAGCGCGAAATTCAAATATCTTCGGAGGCGATAAGTGTTAAATCCACAATCTTCGGCGGTATTCAAATCGACAGCACTCACTACAGAAATGCTTTCAAAGCGTAATTTACCGAAACCCGCAAAGTACTGTGTAGACGCGGTCAGGCCATATGAACGGGAACATCCGACGAATATTATTTCTGTGCCACTTCTCGAACATTATGACCGTGCCACTCAGAAATTCAGAGCTGAAAATAAAGAGTTGAAAACTCAAACGACGACGCAGTTTCATTAATTCATGAAAGCGCGAGCAGGAGCCTTCGAATTGAGAGAGCAATTAAAAGCTTGAAGTGAATTCAAACAGAAGTCAGTTCCAATTTTTGTAAGTCAGAAGCAAAACAAATTAAAAGCGTATATCGCACAACTAAAATAATGCTTCCCAAGCTGCTTGCAATTACCGAGCAGTCGCTTTCAGATAACTCCCAGCCACTTGCTCCCAAGAACACGAGCTAATGAAGAAATAAACCTACACAAAGAACGCCACCACCCTGATTCTAAATTATTCTTTTTACTTAGGACCTGACTACGTTCTGATAAAAAGCGCAGTAGAGTTAATCGAAGTAGCACGCGTGTACTAGCTCACCCTCTTTTAGTCTGTCTGATTTTTCCCAAGTATTTTCCCGTTAGGATCAAATATATCATCACCGAAAATCTGCCGACTAGATTCGACTTAACACGAGTGTTATTTTGCGACACCGAGTAGAAAAATCCCTACGGACCGACAACAATAGCTTCATTGTCTTGAAAAATCCCAACCATAAAAATAGGCAAAGTTTGATACGGAATGATAATTTCGGCTGATTTAAAGACTATGGTAAAATGTAGTAATACTTACAAATATACAAAATCTCGGTCTTTTGTAGCTATCATATGGATGCTTCGAATGAGAAGCTATATGTTATGTTTTGTGAGAGCCTATCTACAATACCTTTAAAACTATCTTTTTGAACGTTTGCATTAAAATTTACCAATCTATTGATAAAATATTCCAGATGACTGGACCAATAACCGTGCCGCACTACTTAGAATGTCCTTAGAATGTAATAAGGCAAGGCCACGACAACAAACCAGTGAAGAGTGCCGGATCTTGTGTAGACCTGTATCAGTAAAATTCTTTTGAGACTAATTGATAAACAGTAAGCTGCTCCTAAAGACAAGGAGTAGAGTAGGAAACAGAATTAAGATATAAAATAAGAGTAAAATATATTTTACTCTTCATTTTACATCTTAATTCTGTTTCTTACTCTACTCCTTGCCGTTAGGATCAGCTTACTGATTATCAGTACTTGTCCTTAGGCTATTTAAAATGTCCTGACATTGTTAAACTGAATACGTGTATGCTCTTTTATGAGTATTTCCACCTTGAAGAGTTTCCTAATATACCTGTCTCACAGTTACAATACCTACAGTGCACATCCTCATTTCGAACTAATCTTAGGAGATTTTGCCCCCGCCATTATTCGATATTTCTTTTGCAATAATATCTCGCAATTTATCAGGGACAAACCATCTAAAACAATATTTAGAAAACCACTTTTAAGCTGGTACCTTGCTTGTTACTAATGAAACATTATCCTTTTCATTATTTATCGAACTATTTTCCTTCACTTTTTAAATACAAAATCTCAAGTCTTTTGTCGTATGTAACTTTAAGGTGCACAACAGTAGTTTATCTAAATGTACCCCTCTCCTCTCCTTTCCAATATACCATGTAAATAAATTTAAGTGTTGTAAATTTGTATCTTACGTTTTTTTGCTTTTAAATAATAATACTGTACTTGTGTTTATTAGTGATTGGAGGAACTATTAAAGTACAAGAAAAAAATACAAATACGATTTATGGCAGTTGTGCTTTCAACTGATCATGGAATGGCTATAACACTCAAGACCGGTCAACTTTTCAAATCCACTAAGCGTCTTTAATTCAAGTTGATTTAGTTAACAAAGTGTTGCTGAGAATGAGTGTTGAGAGTTTTCCACATTTTACCTCTTTAGTTGGAATAGCTGGAAGAGTGTTTATTAATCAGCTGAGAAATCGTCATAATGTGAATTTTCAGCTGAGAAACGATACATTTTCTAACTTATCGCCAAGATCCGCCACAAATCTGCAAAGTTTACTGATAGTTTACTTATACCTCAAGAAGTGTCTGAAAGTTTTATTCACTTATAATTGAGAACTCATCAAACATTTACCGGAGAACCAATATTCCAGCAGTTCTATCTGGACCCCTGTCATTGTAATAGGTCAAAACATGGGAATTGGAAAAGTCATACGAATAGGTTATGACGTAAGCTTATTCGGGGGAATCCCTGCGTTCTTGTTTATTACCTAACCACTCAAAACGAAACATAACTTGCTTTCTGAATTAAAACGCGGGAACTTCTTCCGCAGACAATATTCATAACCTGTAGTATCCGACGACTCATTCAATAAATGTTCACCTTGTAAACTGCAATGATGGAGAAAAGAAGGAAACTGTGAAACCGTATCACTCGTTCCAAATAACAAGGAGATATAAATGACAGTTCTTTTGGCACTACAAACAACCTGTGAGAATAAGTGACACATCTGAGTTCACTTTTTAGAGGAAGAAGGAGTCGGGTTATCTTTCAAGATTCAGAAAATCTCTACGGCAATGCAGTAATCACCAGAATCACAGTTTTCTCGTGCAGCGAGACTCTCTAAAACAACAGCAAAGTTTGTTTCAAGTGGCCTATGTTACGTTTCTGAGTTGTTGCATTACGGAAGCATTGACTAAAAAATCTTGTTTCACTGATATATAGTAATTTGTCTGTCCAGGATCAAAAATTAAAGATTTGTGGAAAATTGCGCGACAACATGCTGTGTCTTTGAGGCGGTCATGGCTGGATTGTATTTGGTGACTTAAACAACGAATGAAAACTGAAACAATGAAAAATGAAATCATGAATATGAATATATACATGTTGCAGCCTCGTGCTCAAAAGAATAAATATGTTTTTTGTTGGCCGGGAGGTCCGTATTGGGAAAAACTTTACACATGGTTCTTACTGGAGCCCTAAGCCGCAGGCCGAAGGCCGTAATCAAGACCAAGGGGTCAATTTTTCCCAGAACGGATCTCCCGCCCGGCAAATAACATGTTTTTTTTTTCGTTATCGTGTTCGCGCTTTGAAAGCAACTTTGGTGTTGAAATCAAATTAACGACGTTCAGTTCAAATCTGGCGTACACGTGCTTTTGAGATTTTGGGCTCATAGGGTGATTGTATTAAGAGAATTTCTATGGTTGAATTTATATGAGACACTGAGTTAGGAAATAATTTGTAACGAGGTTGGTGCGGTCCAAAAAAACTGGCACCAATGGTGCACTCGCGATTAGCTGACGGAACTAAGGACTTTGGATTTTAAACTGCTCAGAAGCTGGTATCATGTCATTGTAGTTTCCTGTTTGTTTAAGGTGCCATCTCAGATGCCTCCGAAACCTTTTCCACATCCGCTGGCAGGACAAGGCCTCCGACACGGAAGTCCTGAAGCAGACAGGTAATGTCTCTCGTATGCCAGGCGATCGAATTCCAAAGCAACTACACTACGAAGAACTCTGCAAGGGCAAGCGCAAAGTCGGGAGCAGAGAACACGATTCAATGACAGCCTGAAGGCCTCCCTGAAAGATTTTAACACCAGCATTAAGTCTTGAAAGTCACTCGCCTCGGACAGACCCTCCTGGTGCCATCTCTTCATCAAATAGCCCTATTCAGCAGAGGAGCGCAGGTTCCTACAAGCTGAGCAGAAACGTGCAGCACGAAAGGCCAAAGCCACCAGTGCCTACCCACTTCTGTCCTACCCGTGGGAGAGGCTTCCTTACCCGTATTGGCCCTATCAGGCACCTCTGGACACACCGTAGCATCTCATCAAACAACTAGATGTCATGGTTACCTTCGACTGCAGAGGACTAAGAAGAGCTTAAGGCCCATTTACACAGGCGATTTTTGTCGCAGCAACTCGATGCAATTTTTGTAGCGCTAAAGTTGCAATTTCAAAATCGCACGTGTAAACCAGGTGTGATTTTCAGTGCGATTTGTCGCCGCGATATCGCAGGGGTTTCGAATATGTTTGAACCTTGATACAACTTTAGCGCGACAAAAATCGCCTGTGTAAACGGGCCTTTAATTTTCACTAAGAACAGCTTGATTTCGAGCGGAGCGTTTGTTCTTTACTCTACTGTTAAGTTTGTTTCCAGCAATCCTCCCATCTAAGTTAAACTGGTTTTCGACGCATATCATTGGTTGTTGTTAACTAATACAGTGATCCCGATTTTTCCAAACCTTCTGTTTTGCGAACCTCTCGATAATTGCAAGCAATGTTTTTGTCTGCTCTCCTATCAAATCATCTAATTTTTTGTATCAATTCAGTTTTCGTGCCCACAGATACTTGCTTATCAAATAGTTTTTAAGATGGATAAACTTGAACCTTTATTTGGCAAAAAGTCTGTGTAGTATTTGTCAACAAATATAATCTGTTTCGAGAAGTAGACAGATTTCTCAGAGCAAAACCAAGCACGGGTTGGCCGCGTCACATGACCTACTAAGATCACTTACGCGAGAGAAAAATTAATAGACTCTAACCTGGAACTAATACATTACAAAAGTTTTAAAATTGCTATAGTTTTCTCCATGCTTGAAATTGCGATTATAGGGTTAGCAGTTTTTATGTACTTTCTATTATATATATTCCATGGCTATATTTTGGTTAACGTTTCTTAATTTGGTTGAATGAACAATCAACAACCACCTAAAGATTTTGCTGGTTGTCTCTATGATGTTTTGAATCTCTGTCACAAGTCAGCCACCAGTTGATGTTACCGTAAAAGCAAATTTCGAGTCTCCATTGAGTCTCTTTTTTGTCGAATATTCCTGTCAAGAAAATTAACATTGCGAAGGAGAGACTCTTTGCCAAGCTCGTGTCAATCATAGTATTCCAAAGTTTCGAAGTTGATTGAATATCCAAAATCTACACATGGCACTCCCCTGTGATTTCTTAAACAAAACCTTGTAAGTATTTCATTCTATTCGATAATTTTATTTGCCCATTTAAATAATTTTATCTCGCTCTCCAATCTCATACGGCTTTGATGATTTGTAAAGTTTCGCTAGGATCCTCTCGGGAACGAAAGAATGAAATTTTCGATGACCATAATTAACACATGATAGCTGGTGTGAGGGTACTCCAGCAGGTCCTAGAGTGACGATCTGGTGAATTTTCACAACGTATTTCTGCCGACTAATCATTGATCACCGAGGTATGCGGTAAGTGATATTTTACTTATTTCATCTTTCACTATGAATATCTGAGAATTACTTTATACTTTTTTGCCTATCTTCTCCTTATCAAAGGCATTGCCCCGTTTTAGATGACTACTGTTTATAACTTCTCTTAGCTGCCAAACGGGTAGAATACATCAATGTCTCATGCTAATTGCTATTAAGTACTTAGGAGAAGCTTATACTTTAGGAGGCTGTTTTTAATTTGATCCCGCTCGGTGTCGTCACGAAACTTTATAATAAGGTTTAAGCAATTAAGTATCCTTTTCCCGTATTTAATAGCCTCACGAGAAGAGATGGGAGAATTCGAGACAGTTAAGCAAACCCAAGACGTCGTCAAGGATTTGCATAACTTTCGACTCTGAGGCTATGTAAACACAGAAAGTCGAAATAACTAAATTGCTTTAATAACATATTTCTCAAATACATGTGCAATATAAAACATCACAACCCTGTTTACATATTCTCATCCAAACTTGAGAGCGCGCTCGTATATCTGCCGTATTTTATAAATATTATGATATAGTAAACTCCTCCAATGCCAATGCAGTGATAAGTAATTACATTCAGAACGAGAGAAAATCCAGCAATAGGAGTAGTTACAGCAATAGGAGTCTAGACTACTTACCATGTCTGCAACGAAATAGATGGCGAGAAGCGTAGCCAATCAGAGAGCGGCTTTCGTGACATCGGGGACACCAGCAGATTTATAGTATCATCTACCAGGGTTCTATCACGAATGCCGCCCTCTGATAAGCTACCCTACTCACTATCTATTTAACAATTATTTCATGACCGCGCGTTGGATATGAGATGGTAAATACCCAACGAGGCCAAGTTGGCCGTAACTTGCAATCTCAATAACATTCAGTAACATCAAGCTAAAAATTGTTGTTGTTACGTAATCTTCATTAATGCGTAAAATATCGACATTCATGTTTAAAATTTTTCAAGAGTAAGAGATACGTACTCTTAACTAATATATCGCGTCCCTAGCCTTGTGACGCTTCTGTTGTTAATGGAAAGGCATTGCCCGTAATTTCTTGTATGTCCTCTGTATATACTAGCTCACCAAATCTGTTATCCATGTTTTTTGTCAACGACGCTCGGCCTCTTGAACTCGTGCACCGGCAGCAATTTCTGAAATATCGCACATTATGTTTTATATACAACATTTACATCGTTATCGCATTGTTTTGTTGTTTCAGATCTTAGTTTTGAGGACGGACCTGGAGTAAACGATAGATTATGAAATTTCGATGAAACTTATTTTCATATTTGTGCTGGTGGAGTTCTGCATATTTTTGCAAGCCCAGAAAGGTACACACTTTTTAATTTTGATTTTAGTTAACCAGTAAATTCAGAAATTCAAGGTGGGAACGTTTGGACTTCAAAAGGCTTGCATCGGGTGGCCAAACTGACTAGCATGTTCCCTCACAAGTCTCTACAAGTTGCAAAAAAAAAAATATTTTAAAGCAGACATATCCTCTATTCAGTTCATTGGCGAATGTCTTTTGAACGTCACTCAACTTGCACTGACTGGGACTGGGTTACCAAACGGTGAGAAATTTGTGTCGACTTACGTGCAAATTAATTCCCACCAAAGTGAGCGCAAGTCATCTCAAGTCAACGCAAGTGCGGCCAAGTCCTGGCCAAACGGAGTTGGTAGTAAACCTAAGCTTTCAACTTTACAGCGTTTACTTGAGAGTCCGTTTGGTCTGGGCTTAAGGGAAAAGGGTATCGTTTTAAAATTGGTAACTAAATTGAGAAATCAGGGGCTAGAATTCTAGAATTATAGTGCCCGGTGCAGGGGAGAAAACGGCTTCGAATCATCGGAAAGTTCGAAAATCGAGGGTTCGTGCTACCGGGAAAAAATGTGTTTGTACGCGAAATCGAGGACAGGATCTAACAGCTTCATTTTCATTTCCACAGTTTATGATTACCTGGGTTGTTGGCAAAATCATGGTATCAATTTTCTCCCGGAGATGTCATTGCTGCATCAAAAAGGTCACGAGACTTTACTGCTGCATCGATGCGAAAATGCTGCTCTTTTGAGCGGTATTTCTGTGTTTGGAATAATGAACAACTCGGTGTGTGTTGGTAGCGTTCATGCATCACTGATCTACATGCGATATGGACCTTCAACTGCATGTTACAATGGCACAGGGGGCCCAAGCACCATGGACATGTATGGCTTGGACGGTAAAAACATTTCAGAGTAAATGGCTTCATAGAGCGGTATCAATTGAGTGTCGTAAAACTAAACCCAAGCCAGTCATCTACCAATTACACCACTCAGCCAATCTCAAACCGTAGAAAAACCAAAACAAAAGTAATTGCCTTATTACTCTCATCAATAGCTCAATCGAAAACTGCTACAAGTCAGATATTATGAATAACTTCCTAAAGATTTCCTTTGATTTCACATTACAATAAAAATACTCTGTCAGCAGCTGCATTTAACCTGAATATCCAGATTGAAAAGATACTATCCCGCATATCTTTTCAAAACTTTGCCCGAAGCCAATCTTCTGGGCTTCGTGACGGTGTTAGCTTATTGTCTTGGGCAAGGCACATTATTCTACTGGCAGGCCTCTTCCCGCCCAAGAGTACGTGAAATGACCTCTTGCCTATTCTAAAGCATTTTTCGAAGTGACTGCTTTATACGGGACAGTCTAAGAACATTGCCAAGTATACATTCGGGTTAATCCTATGCTAGTTATCACTCGAATCGAGGTGGTATTTTCTTTTACACTCGCGATCCAAGTATTTAAAATTACAGCAATAACTAAAACATTATCTTGTTTCTTTAAGGTGCCTTTGGTGACAATCTTGGATCTCAGTCAGAAGAGCAAGAGAAGAGAAACTTCATAAACGATTTGTACAGCTCTTCATACGGAGACCATGTCACTAGCAATATCATGGCTGCATTGAACAACGCCCTTGTTCTAAATAGACCGATGCCGAGAAATGCTGCGAGACACCCTTTGGTGAAAACTGGGCGCGTGCGCCCGCTTATGTTACAACCTCTATTTAAGGAGATTGATGAACTTGAGTACGGAGGTAAGAAATTGTCTCCTTCTCGTATCAGTACACGGAGATGGGAAAATAAATGAATAATTTTTCCCGTTTGCATTTCCGACAATCTTAGTTCTAAGAATTTGAAGTAAAATCATGAACCTATTTGTTTCAAATCTACCGATCAGTTTTTCTGGCGTGTGACTGGCTAAGCATGTCACGTGACGTTACAACCGACTAGGGAGTATCCGATGATATCAAGTTGAATAAGAAGGGTTTTTAGTGTTATAACGCGGGATTTGTAATATAGTTGTAAAATATGTAACTTGTACCGTAACTCAATTTTGCAAGACGAAGCCACTGCCACTGTATCTTGCGATACTAACCTAATATCGATTGATTTTTGGCAAGGTCAATACCTCGTTGGTTTGGCCATGAACATGTTGCCTCGAAATCTGGCGTCGCGTCAAAATAAGCGCCATGGCTGGACAAACCTGCTTATTATACCGCCAAAGTGGTATAATAGCAAGTTATTTACAGTCCAATTACTACTAAGCGGGCATCTCTTACGCGCAGACATCCATTAGACGGCCAAAAATGAAAGTCCCTATGAGTGCTCTTCTATCGTTTTTGCCTCTATTAGTTGGCCAGCCTCTTTTGAGCGAGCACCATCCAATTTCCCACGCTTCACCGTTAAAAAATACTTTATTTATGACGTACAGATGTCATTTTCAGTGTACAGACCTCCTACGAGTGGCATGAACATTCTAACCAATCCTGGCTTTGAACAGCCACTCGTGAATGATCCAGTCAAGGGATGGAGTTGTCAAGGGGAAACGGATGATCCACGGGGAGGGGTTATTGCCCGGTATACTCGTCATCAAGCAAAGGAGGGACAGCACAGTGGTATTTGCTTGGGGCGTCTCTCTGAATGGGCAGGTCCCGGGCAGTACATAGGTAAAGTTTCCGTGGGAAAATTATTCATTATCCTATAAGTAAGGAAAAGAACAACAGAGCCAGATGTATTAATGTTTCTTATTTGGAAATGATAATGCCTCATGCTATCGATTAAAAATGAATTAAAAAAAAGTGATTAACTTTTTTTAAGTATAGGAAATACTGCTCAGGCCAGTCAGAAAACGTGGGAGGAGGTGCATACAATAAATGAAATTACATTTTTGTGCTAACTGGGGACACTGTAAATAGCTAAACAAAAATTTCAAATAGAACATAAACTATTAAGAATCCCAACTGTTTGAAGACTGGCCAGTTGGCTATTAACACAACGTGCTCGAGGAGTTGAACTCGGGACTACCGAGGACAAATCCAGATAGCGGTTAGGTGGAGGATTTGAGCCAGGGAGCTATTCAAACGATAGTTTACATTCTTGTAGTCTAGAAGAGAATAAAAAGTAGGAGAGTTACTTTGCCATATGGAGCTTATGCGCATGACGTCACAGTAGCTGTGCTGGTGTTTTAAAACAATGAAACAGCAGCCATGTTAGTGTATCAAACCAATCCTGTGTGATTTTAACTCTTTTCTTATCTACACACTTTCTTTTGATCCAATAAATTTACATGGCCGCTGGACACTTAAGTGCATACGCTCTATTAGGCCTTGTACCCAAGGTAATCGCTGTTGACGTCAAGCTATTTTTAGACAGAGAACCCAGTTGTGCGGCAAATAATGTTACATACGCCATGAGTAAATGCTTTCATGGAGGATGAGCTCTTCACTTAAGCAAAGTCCGCGCAACTGGACTGGCTAATGAACCAATCCCCTGCTTGACTTGCGCGCAGGGAATCATGGTAGTTGTATTCATCACGCGTATGATTTCTTCGAGACATCGCATACCATGGGTCTCATGGTGGAAATAGGATGTTCTAGGCCATAATGATATATTTCAGCATAATTGAGCATAATAACCCTGGGAGGAAGGCCTATATGGAAGACTTACTGTTTTATCCTTTTTCCTATCTTATCTAATCTGAGCTGACGTCAGCGAAATTAGGTAGTGAAGACTGTTAACTGCCAAATTTGCATGTACCGAATCAATCACACCAATTACAAGATTCTTCATCATTTAACCGATGAGTGATCAATCTTCTTGTGAAACAGGGAACCGAGTTTTGTCAGGTCGCGTGTACAAGTTTATGGGATGGACAAAGCTTATCGATCGCAAACGAACAGGAGATGTTCATAGTCTTGAGCTTTGGATACGATTTAAGAAAAGAGGCGAAAAAGAACAGAAAAAGAAGAGACTTGCTCGCAGGACAAAATATTCTCAAGGTAGGTGGAAGATTTGAATAAAAACTATGGCAGGTTAGTCAGGTGAAAAATAATGCGTTTTAACCGAGATCCGTCAACTTTAAT
>JAEMPF020019641.1:0-17530 GCA_022496165.2 Catalaphyllia jardinei
GTTATAGTCCAACCGCTATTTAGAGGCCACCCATTTAACAGCAAACCATATTAGTTTGCCAGTAATCAATGTCTATATCAGGGCTTTCCTATTGTTTATACCTTTATTAATCAACAAAACTCGTTTAAACGGCCACTATTCATTTCCCTGAGCGTGTCCATTGATAGTGGTTGGATTGTATTTAACCCTTTAGTACCCAAAGGGAACACGAGATTAATTCTACCAACATTACATTCCAGTTGGTTTTTCATGCTTCTGAACCATGGAAATGGAAACTGGTGGTCTTTTGCTTTTATGTAATGATTAAGAAGACGTGCAAATTTTTCCATGAGTTTACTGACTCATTATACTGCTGATTGACCAATCGGAATGCTCGCATTGATTTGGTTATTAAACAGCTCTCGATAATGTTCGATGAACCATACAGCGGGCCATGGGTGAAACGCACCCCTTCCCAGGCCCGAATTGCCGAAGACCATATTTTCATAAACAGCTCATTTAAGACCGTCTTGATTAAGAAATAGCGTCTAGGTTTTACCTTGTGTAAACGTACAATGTCGCTACATTTTTTAGACAGTATTTGGAAAAGCTTTTTTGTAACAGTTTACGCAGTAATTGGAATGCTCTATTGAAACAATAAAAATACTGAGAGTTTATTGCGTTGATAACAGGACCTCATGAATTTACAAAAAATGTTGTAATCAAAGTTACAATTTCCTCGATTGGACTAGGTTTAAAAGACTCCTATTTTCTACCAATTTACTAGCCAAGTGGTTATCGTACATTATGTTATTCGAACAGAACTTGTAAATTTTACGATAGCGTGTTTAATAGGACTTTGCTTCATTCAATTTAGTGTGTAATCATACTCGTTATAATTATCAATTTAAGCTAATTTAATCATCACTGGTATCATAATAACCGCATTGTACTCCGCTGTGACCTATTACCATTAAAAATACAACTTCAACTTTCACCTCGCGTACCATTCTCTTACATTGTGGATACCATTATACATTTGTAAAAGAAGCTAACCGATTATAACTATCTGGGTGGCTTTAAATATACAGGCCACCACGTTTGGGGAAATAATCTGATCACATACTAGCATAAAATTTATTCGTCAAAAACTGAACCCTGACTGTCATATAGTAGAAAGTTACACTCTATAAACATGTTTTGAAGCCATCATATCTAATATCCTTATTTGTTAAAAGGCAACAGTACTACTTAATTGTGAAACTGATACAACTTTACCATAGCTTTGGCGACGATACTTATTTTTTTCACGAACTCCTATTTTTTATTTAAACCACATGCCAAGAATTGGGTGCTAGGGAGTGGTGGAAGGAAGTTGAAGTACACTAGATCTGCATTTTTAATCGTTTTCCTTCTTTCCCGTCGTTAACAGAAAAGATGCAAAAACCAAATAATATCAGTAGACAAAATGTAACGTCTGGCCCCAGTGGTTCAAAGGCTGGATAATGTTATCCATCCGAATTAATGGCGTTCAAGTGTGTAAAGTTTATAACAAAAGAAACCATGTAATCCAACAGTGGATAGCTACTTATTCGTTGGGCAGTGTTATCCACCTTTTGAATAACCTGGGCCAGGAATCTTGTTCGAATTAACACATTTCATATTCCGCCGGCAGTAATTTTGGTCGACCTCGTAGCTGGATGGAGCCAATGAATACACAAAAACTTTGTTTGGTCATTTCACTCGTGTTTAACGTTGCGCGCTTGGCCGTATCTTGGTTGCATGACAATGCATGAACTTCTAATAAGTCATCGAAAAGCGAAATTCCAAGTAAAAGGTGTTATTATCATGAATGTCAAAGAAAGAACGCCAATTTTTAACGCACCGCTTTCGCTGATACACTAGAGGTTATGAATGATCGTTTTCACACTCGTAAAATACCCCGGCCCTTCTATTCGAATTTAAATCTTGGGTGCGAAATCCAGTTTGGTCCAATTTGGACTTACTGTAAAGCGCAATCAAACGCCACATTCATAACACTTCATCCTTCCCTTGTGTCTTCTCAAAATTAAAAAATTAGAGGTGAAACGCATCGAAAGCCAATAGTCAATGTATAGCAGTTTGAATGGATGATAGTGTATCATGACGCTCAAATTTTGTATCACGATTTTAAGTACGGTTAAGACGGTATGGCTCGCTTCCTTATAACTTACCAACTAAGACGATTTCTACACAACATTCGAGCAATAAAGGCAAAAATTAAGTTACCAAAAAAAACTCCTAGCATAATAATATTTTTATTAACGGTAAGAAGATAAGATCGTATCGAGATTTAAGCTCGCAAGCTGACCCTGCGAAAGAAAATTTAACTTGAAGTTATACGTATTTCAATTAGAACGGACGTTTCGCTTTAGTTGAAAACACGTGCAGTAACCCACCCATGAAGCATTCTTACGAGGTTTCACATTAAATTTCTCGGAAATGCTTGGCGATTTCATCGCGGGTTCACTTAGAGAAATGTACTACAGAGAGAGGTTTAAATAGTATTCAAAAAGTTAATATTCTGCAAGTTGATTTTAGTAAATAATTTTTGCATTCATTGCTCAAACTTTGAGCGGAATCCTTAAAGAGCTGCTTCGGTAACTACATACTGAGGGGGCAAAATTGCCAGAAAATTGTGCATGATTTGCATGTGATGCCCCTCTCCACTGCCGCCACATCCGCTCGTCAAAGTACGATTGAAGATCTTCTTTTTTAATACCTCTACACTCTACGTGTCTTTGGTTCCAACTTAAGACCATTCCAGCAAGACTATCTCCTGTGTATGGACGCCAGTAACAGGGTCGACAAAGTGTCAAGCATGTACTACAATTCGGTGTGCTGCAACATTGTTTACATGTCGTGCCATGCCTCTGTATGCAGCCCAGTCATCGGTGCAGACTTCTGTTCCTGGGCGGATACACCTTGAGATTATTGGATCCAGTGTGGCGATGTCCCGTCTCTCGACAACTTGGAAGTATCCCCGTGCCGGGCTAAATTAAATTTATCTTAGTGATCACCTTAACAGTTATTACCACTTGTTTCAGTAGGTTCAAATATAGTGAAGTGCTATACTCTTCGGGTAGTGACGTCAACCTTCACTGGTCACCGCGCCCGGTACTCAGCGGCGAAGAAGGCACTGTTAATTCAATTTCCTCAAAGTATCGTCTAACAAAGCCAGCGAAAATATTTTTTGGCATGACAGGTTTGGTACTTTTTGGAAATAAGTTCACAAAAGTCTTGTCACAGCACACTGGCAGTGAATACAACGTTACTCACTTAATTCAGTGTAGAATAGTTAACTTTAAAATAATTCTTAATAATGAAAAATGAGAAGCGTGCTTGCAGAGCTCAAAATTAAGTTTTTCCCAGCAATAAAAGTGTGGAAAGATCGATTGCTAAGTACAGTTGACTTCAACATATCTTAAATGTGATCTTTTGGAAATAGTTAGGCAGATTTTAAGGTTTTAAAGTGAGTACCATGGCCGAGAACCGCTGAGTTATGCAAACAAAAAGGGACCAACTCATTGCGCATGACATCAAAAAATTTCACACCATATCATTTCCTAAACAAATAGAGGGAAATGACTCCCAATGGCTGGAAAAAACTTTCAAATACTTGGCTCGGTACCTTTTGGGTGAAAGTAGTGTTTGCGATGCACGGTCACTGCATGCATGCATCACATATTCATGCTAGTTTACCTCAAGATTTTGCTCGCTGTTCGACAGGAATTCCTGTCTTTACACCATGGCATTTTCTTTTTTAAATTAAATTCAGACAATCATGGAAAAGTTTACATTTGTGGCGCTCTTTCAAACGTGCCAAACAGTCGCGCGCGAATTCCTTTAAACTTGGCCAGCCCCTCCCCCCCAGCCCCCCACTTACAATGTTGGACACGTGTACACGTTATTTATCCAGAGTTTCAACATTGTTTGGGGCGGGGGTAAGCGAGGTTGGTAAAGCAACGCAATTTAAAACGGATAACAGTGCTTTTTTAAAACTCCGTTTTGAAAACAGAGAAAATTAATGCAATTATTCAAGGGTCCTAAGGAATTTTGTCCACCATTGTAAATTCAAGTGCTTGCTGGCTTTATTGGTTATGTCTAGGTCGATTTGTTATTATGCCTTGTCCTATCAGTTTTACAAACTTTTTCAATTTTTTCAAGAAGGATGAGGAAAATATGAAATGTTGAAAATTTGATAGCTTTGGAAAATTGACTTGAAGAATTAGTAAACGGATACCAAACAGTCCCCTACCAACCTGCGGCTCTCATTTGGGTCAGGGTGGCCAACTCAGCGGTCTAGTAGCGTTACTAATCCATTTTAATCCTAACAATTTCCTTTTGATAGTACTTCAAATTTATACCTCTTCAAGTGTGCCCCCGCCTTCATTAAAATTTTAGGATACAATTAAAGGAAGTTGGCTGGACAAATAATTTCATTTTTAACAATTAATTTAGGTAGCGAAAACCAAGAAAGCCCAAAAGGTAATAGCGACAAAAGCCGTTATCATAATCTGACCAACAGAGTTTTGTCACCCGCGATACGTTTTAAACTACTTTTGACTATTTACTATGTTTATAGTAGATTGAGGAGTTTTATCTTTCTGTTCCTTTGATACTACAGTGGTGTTGATTTTGTGGGAACAAATGAATGGGCTGTAAATGGTTTTTCATCCTGGAAAAAAAAAAGCTTATGTACATCAAAGAACAGAATAAACAATACTCACCATCATGTCATTCAGAATGATAACATTTGATGGAATGTAGTCTGTGTTTTTGTCTTTTTAGTTATTCGTGTGGAGAGTTTCATACAGGTACGACTACCCAAACTGTACTGATTTAAAAACTAGTTTGTTAAGTTGTTTCGAGCTAACTTAGATTTCGATTCCTCGGTCCAATGTCTTTGAAAATTATCATGGTTTGCATTTCTGTCTGTTTTTCTAAAGATTTTAACATTCAGTTAGCAATCTCACCTTAGCCTTGTGATTGAACTTGCTCTCGTCGCACTTAATGATGACGCCTGGTCCTCCGAATGGTACGAAAGGCCTCTCATCTAGATCTCTGGAACATACATCTTGCAGGCATCGGTAAATTTTTGACACCAGGCCAGGGTTGACAGATAATCTCCGTGATGCTTGACGTTGGGAATCTTCAGAGACAAAATAGTAGATTGCGAGGAGCAGCGTCCCTAGTGGTACGCGGGGAAACTCTTCGAAAAAGCTGTTGGTGCGCAAGCTCCTTTTCTTCTTGCAGCCGCTGCAGCGCCTATTATTAAGAGAATAAAAAAGTCCATGTCATTCAGAATGATAACAAATCTTACTGATCGTTTAGATGCGTCCTAGTTAGAGTGGAAAATAAAGGGTTTTTTATTCAGTTAAGTCGATTCCATGAGCCTGAACGAAAAATGCAAAAATCAATTTATGAAGCCACGGTTATAATGCCAATTTTCCTTGGCATTCTTACCCCAGCACTCCAATATAATGGGCATGAATGTGTATGCCGCTATACGCCAAAACTGTGTAGAATCACACTCCAATATGCCACAAGCAATCTATACTGGTCCAAATGAATGTTGTGCCGCGTAGCACTATGGACACAAATGATGTAACAGAGAATTAACTCCGAAGTGTCAATTTTAGTGCTAATTTAACCCATGAATAACCCACTGGGCGTTAGCCCTAGTAAAGGGAATCAGGGAACCACACGAGGTAAAGAAAAAATCTTTTGACGTCGGTGGGAATCGAACCCACGACCGCATTTGTGTCCATAGTGCTACGCGGCACAACATTCATATGTACCCTTACTTTCTCTTCGCCGCGATTCACCATCTAAATCGACCCTGACTTTCTCTGTCCGACCTCGTAGCTCAGTCGGCAGAGTAACGGTAGATCTGTTCCGGAGGTCGTGGGTTAGATTCAACAACTCCGATGCTCAATAGACCCTAAAAACTTACGACATATAATGAACTTGTCTGAAGGCCGGGTCTGAAGGATTCGCCCCTTGCGGCAAAGATTAAAAAAATTACTCGCTCAAGATCCGGACGTTACACTTTTTTTCTATAAGAATATATTTTAAATGAATATCGAGGCTGAAATTTGCGAAATTTTAAGAAAGTTTAAGAATATTTCAAGAATAAAGCCAAGGCTGAGATTTTGACTGGTTAACAAAGAGTTTACTGCAGTTATTACACTGAGTTGTCCTTGATATAGTTGAGACAAAATCAGTTACTTTATTTTCGTTTCCATCATGCTATTTCTGGGCGAAAGGCTTTTTTTCACAGCCAAAGCGATATAATAGATTTATTCTAAAACAATTAGATTACTCGCGCTCAATTCCTTTGCGTGACAATCGACTAGCAGCGATGTAGCCTGTTCCAATATGGTTAGTTTTTAGGGTCAAAATTAAATACTAAGTTGCTAGTAAAATGTCTATCCCCAGTTTCCTGTCTTTAAAGTTAGACAGTACATATCTCTCTTTTGACCTCACAAACAATACACTCCGTGTTTCCTGAATACTAAAATCATAACATCCGGCATATTTTGACAACAATGGCTGGTAACAATAAGGTGACAGGCCTGCGCGAATCCCATCCACGTGTAAAAGCCACTTAGCAAGTTTAGCTCAGCTAGTTTTCAAAGATCTTCAGACATGTAAGCACTAATTCAAACAAGATACTGATAATAGCTTTTATTTCCACCTTCGTAACAATTGTAAATAGGAATCCTACCCAATTCGGTTTATTCATGACAAAAACCATCAACCAATTCCCGCCTATCATGGCTATTAAATTATTGTTTGATTTGAAAGCAGAAAGGAACCGTGGGAAAAATGCAATACTGTGGCAAAGACACTGCCATTTTGTTGCTTGCTTTACATTCTTCTCCGTGGATTTCCAAGGAAAAGAGACACTGTTCGCAGTCTAAAGAACTATAAAAGACTGCTCTATGGTTTGACAGTCATCTTGTCACGCACTAACTTGCGAAGAAAAGTCCTTTGTAGTTTCCTCCTTTATACACCGCCGCGCCAATAAAGGCATTCAATCTACCAATTAACTGGCATCAGTTTTCAACTATTTCGGACATTGACCTCGAACTGGTGTCAAACACGGATTTCTCCTTGGTGTGAATAGTTCGTCCTCGCGTGGTTTATCAGGCAATTTTCTAGAGTATACCGGGCAATACCCAATATAACATGAGCCATGCCACTCGTTCCCTTTCCAGAACTTTTGTCCTTTTGGACAGAAGGTTGATTGCTGTTCCAAGCCCAGCTGAATTGAGTCGGATGATGACTGCGGGAAAAGTAAAGGAAATTTCCTTTACGAAGAGCCAGAACGCAGATGTCATCGGCACCAACCTCACGGCAGCATTTCCATCCCTTGCGGGGAAAGACTTGACAAGGTAGGTTCAATACTTCGTAACATTCTAGAAACATAGTAGTCTCCTTCTCAGCCGTTATTAGGGTTGTCACATTGCGTGACGACCCTAATAACGGCTGCGAAGGAGACTAGAAACGTAGATGTACACAGTTAATTACCATGGGTTGTGTCTATGACACCTAGGCATTTTTTTTAATCACGCTTCAAACATGCAATGTAAAGTTACATGTAAGTCTATGACGCGTGGCGTAACAAAAGCACATGTTTTATAGAGCTCGTTTAGAGGGGACACTACAGCATGGATTATAGCCACCCTTTTCAATTTTTATACAGGTTGCCGTATATCATTATTTTTTGGGGATATAGTGACATAATAATTTTTGAACACGCATAGTCAATAAATTATCGAGTACATAATAATGATGTCTGAATGATAATTTTTGCTTGTTCTATACACGAAGATAAGAGAGGCAAGAAGGGCTTGAGTAAGGCCACCACCAGATGAAGGAACGAAAATCATCCTGCACATACATTCTGAACACGCCAATAGAATCGGGAGATTGTTTGAGAAGAATGCCCTGTTCCAGGTATACCTTACATTTTAGTAACCTAAAAGAACTTCATTGACAAAATAAACAAACACAACTTTAAGATACAAATCAAGGAGCTGAATGTACAATGTATCATTAAAAGCATCAGCAGCAATTGTAGAACATTTTAAGTAACAACGCAAGTTGTTACAAAGCTTGTAAATGACATGATTCCTATGTCTATTTGAAAATGGCAGGAGGTGTATGACTGGGCAGGGTCGATGAACTGTGTGCCTCTCCACTTCACAATCCAAAGAAGACAGACAGTGGTGAGGCACAATGACCCTTTGGAAAAACATGAGATTCTTGATCTCATGGAAAGAGTAAGTGTCTTCCAGTTGAATTTGTTATTTGTTGTGTTTCTTAGTTACAAGTACTTTAATTGTAGGAATCAAAATTGAGAAAAGCCAGGTTTTTCCATTATGGTAAAAACCGAAAAAAAAAAAAGGAGTGCTTGTTTTCATTATTCTTAAGAGGTGAATGAAACAATTACCACCAGACTCACATGAAATCTACCACCATGAAGGCTCCACTTGAAATAGTAATTATCGCGTTTTGTATTCCCTTGATTTTCTGTAGGAAGGAAACCAGATAAATTCATTGCTGGAATCACAGGTAGGGAAATTTCACAAACATAAAATTAACTAACATGTATAAATTTAATAAACATGTATGACTTACAATGACATATGTTGCAAAAATCTATCAAATAGACCTATGTACATGTATGCTGTGTTAAAAACACATAACTTAGATAGTATACTTCAACTTATATATATGCAGATGGTAATTAAGCCGGCCAGAATCACCTCAAGTGACTGGAAATCCTAGAAATGCTATGGCCTGTGCTACATGTACGCCTTATTTATAAAATGATTTTGGTAAACCTGACATTTTTATACGTTTTTAATCTAGTCTTATCATTTTCTATCTGCAGTCAAACATTTAAAAAAAAGAGTATGTGGGAAGTTTCGGGTGCGAGCGTCCATAAGGAAATTCTTTAAAACTTAGACCCTAAAAAAAGAGACTTAAATGTTACTTTATACAAGTATAAAAAAATGGGGGCAGATAATAGTATTTGACTTTGTTAAAGAACTAAAAACTACTTGGTATACATGTTAGAAATAAGCCTAGTACTAATAAACCTACCAACCCTTGCCACCAGTGTTTGTAAGTAACTACTGAGACCTATGAAACTATCTTTTATTTTCTTTAACCAATATGGGGAAAAATGCCTGCTTGATCCTCTTAAAGTCAATGATCATAAGAACGGATAACCAAGGACTCAGCTTCATGCCCTGAGGTACACTGGAAGGCAGAAGTCCCCACTCTGAGAAAAAAAACCCATGAGAAAGTTTTACGCACTGACTTCTGTCCATGAGAAAGTTGGTGAGAGTGCGATGGGTCGATTGGGTGAAACGTCTTTTATAGTGCAGCTGAACAATCCGTACTGCAGTGCCGTTTGCATGGAAACAAGAGTGTGTTCACAGGAGTCCAACTTGGGAATGGCACCCAACTGGTCAGGATGGACAAATTCCAAGATGGCTGGAGCAACGACAGCATGAATGTTCTCTCCTACCTTTGATAGAGACTGCGTGAGTGAAATTGGTCTTATATGCTGACAACTGGAATAGGCTTCAATTTTGGTAGGGGCGTGATATCAGCGTACTTCGACTGTGAAGAGAGCTTTTGCTCCACAAATTAAAAATTCAAAATTGAGCACACTGTGTCACCCATGAAGTCTACATATTCCCAAAGGAACTAATTAGGTATACCTCTTAGGTTGAGTCTGGGTCAAAGGGGGAAGACTCTCCAAAGGGCGATACTCCTACGTTGGTTCAAGAAGGGGTGTATTAATCAAATCAGCAATGACCTGAGGTAACTTGTTCTTGACGTTGTCTAAGTGGAGTTATCATCGAATATCATGTATGCCAGAAGAAGGAGCCATCCCAGTGATCTTCTTCACTTACCTCTACCACTGACTTGGCTTAGCTGACTTGAGCTTAGAAACTTTGATGTTGAACTATCTGCTTCGGCACAGCTTTCTCTCATGATTTACTTGCTTATGTAACCAGTGAAAGTTGTTGAAATCATCTCAAGCAAAAGCTTTGCCACAGGCTTTAATGAGTTCTTTGAACTCTGCTGTAATCCAGGGGGCATCATGCACAGGGAGTCTGGCTGACTTAAGTACCATAATGATATCCATGCCAGTTCAAACAAAGTCATAACATAATCAAACCTTGTTCTCACACCCAACTGCATTCCCAAGCCCACACCAATCAACTGACCCTAAATACCTGCTAAGCTCAGCTCTTCAACTGCCTCGGGTATCCCTACAAGTTGTAGAACACAGATTTAAGTTATGCAAGGGAAGTGGCTTTGGTTACAGGAAGACAACAGAATAATCAGATAAACCAAAAGGCAAGAAGATCTGCAACAGATTCTTGCCATACACTTGAGGCATGTTGGTTTTAATGAGATCAGAGTGCTAATGCTGCAGGTGGGCACCGGAATAGGCTGTTTGAAATTAAACTGCTCAAGGAGGTGGCTAATGTTGTAGTTTAACTGTTATTTTCCCAAAAATTGCAACAAAACTAAGCTACAACGCTCAACTTAAAATAGAAAAAAACTGAAATTGAATTTCATGTTATTAATTTCCGTGAAAACATTTTCAGGAGTGCTCAGTGGAGCCGATATGCAAAATACCCGTTCCGCAGGCGGCATGATGCTGGCTGGGAAAATCGTTTCTCAGATAAATATTTGGCTGGCAATTAGGCAGGAATGATTGCTTGCTGGCGAGTTTTTCCACGGAAACTGTTGTTGGCTGGAAGATGACACTACACGCCCACCTGCTGGCTCACATGTACATGTCCTTAGAAATGCGCTGGAAAAAACTTCTCTATTGTTTTCACGTCTGTCAAATGACGGGCAGACCGGATTAATGCATGGCATTCATTTGTGGCATTTGTTCTGTCAAACTCTTGCAAGCAATACGCCCTTTTATTTAATCTCAGTTCCGACCACTCGCTGTCAGTCTGTTAAAACAAGGATCCGTTTTATCATACAATATTGCATTGTCCAGAGAGAGCGGTGCGCAAAGTCGCTCCAGTGTTGGTCAGTTTAGTTTAGGGCTTGGACATAAACCTTGGAAGTTTGCTGTGTTTTTTGGAGTAACAGGACCCGAATCTACCTTTTTCTCTGATATGGTAAGTTTAATTTCCGCTGAAGAATAGTTGAATAACTAAAATATAAAATATATGTCAGCCTGACATGTACCAAGAAATTATAAATCTATGGAACATTTAGAATAATATTGCATGTGATACGCCGTGCACCAAGTTAGTCATCAAATTTTCAATAGCTGAATAGCGGTCAGGCAGAGCGTTGGCGGACTCGAACAGCGTTTTCAACCACTGTATTTTGAAAGATTTCTTGGTGCTTAGTCACCACAATATATCTTTTCCGAATTTTTTTCAGATCTTGTGAATACAAACGTTTACAATCAGCGCATAGAAAAAGGACTGGAACGTCTCAGGGTAAGAAATAATGATGTCAAAATGGCTTAAAATGTAACCTGTGTAGCTGACGATTTTGTTGTGGAGCGCGCGCGAGCCGAGGAAATGTTATCTTTGACGACTTTACCGCCAGCTTTAGCTTGCGTGCTACTCAGCAAAACAGCCGCGGGCTACTTATGCGTCGACTGGGCTTGATGCTTCCAGGGTGGGAGTATTTTTATTGCTTGTTAAAATGTTGATAGTCCTTACTCTGTCCGTTAAGCCTAACTACTATGTACCGAAAGGGTTTATCTAGATAACTGGAGAAAAGCAATTAGCTTCCTATTACAACATAGTTAGTTAGTCCCCTCTACTAACTATGATTACAAGTATACATGTAGGCTTTCGCATTCACGATCTAATAAACATTTTTACTCTTGATCTATAAATTTATCTGCGTAAATCAGAATTTTTGGGCAATGTTTTTCTGGCAGCATCCTTACATTCTTTCTGTGGTTTTATTTCGAGAATTTTTTCGCTGTTTAAAAAACCGCGCAAACCACGGTTTTATAAGATTGCTTTATAGAGCTAGCAACTGTCTTTCTTTTGGGTAAATTGACGAGTTTGAGAGCAGAAACATTGGAAAGTGGAGCAAGGAAATCCAGGAATTTTCCCTTTGTAATTTTCGTTTTGTTTGAGTTTCCTTTCGCGCTTTCTAAAACCTACGTTATACCGTAAGCCATCTTTTAAAATTACCTCTTGTGTTACTTTCCAAACACAGATAAATTTTGGGGATTTCGCGGTGAACTTTTCGTTATCAAATCACAGGAGGAAATGAGAGGACAAACACAATTTTGCAAATGATCTCTGCGTGAGAATATTGAAGTCCATAAAAGCGTTTTAAAAAAAGGTGCACATGTATTTGAGGACCGTGGCACAGATTCAATACTTTTGGCTAGATGTACTCGGGAAGTCCGGAAATATAGCAGAATATGGTACAACGCTTGTTCGTGACACCAACGCTTTTCCAAAGGGAAAAAACATGGGATTGTGTTGCCTTTACGACCGGAAATTCTCACAGTACTACCCATCTAACCGCTTGCGAGATAGTAGTACTGACAAATACCGCAGCCAATCGCATTGCGAACACTGACAAATGCCTGCCAAATAATAATAGTCGGGAAGTCAGTAAAATACAGTAGAATACAGTGAAAGCCTTGTACGTGTCACAAACTCTTTTCAGAAGGGAAAAAAAAATGAGATTTTGTTGCCTTTACGATCGGAAATTCACACAGTACAACCCAGCTTACCGCTTGCGCGATTTTAGTCTTGACAAATACCGTAGGGCACAGTGACAGATACTTCCCAAGTAATATGCAATATAATTTTCTCGACGCTTTCCTCGTGGTCAAAGCTTTCAAAATGGATCATTAGCTCATTTATTCCTTGGCAAGGACCTTTTTTATTTCACACAATTTCGTTTGGTAAACCAAAATGACAGATGTATCCGGTTTGAGATGGGTTGTTGTAACGTATGGTAATTAGTTTTCCTGCAAAGTTAACTTTGTCACTGACGTGAAATGGATCAAAGGTCCCAACAATTAGGACCATTCTTTGACAAAATCAAAGTTCACTGCACGAATATGGGCGAATATGGGCGAACAAGGTCGACTGCAACTGATAGAAGTGAAAATTACCGAGAAAGTGGACGCCGTACCACGAGAACGCATTCGCGCTGTTGGCATGTGTTTATACAAGCCTGTGAGAGAACTTGTGCCTGGGAAAAGCTACCGGTTATGCCGAAACCCACAAAATCCACAAGATTTTTCCTGTATAGAAATCAAAGATGGAACGCGCGTTACAGCTACATTGAACAGAGACATGGCACAGCTGCTTTCCCCGTACTTGGAGACAAATGCTGTTGAGGAGCCGTCCTGGTGGGTATCCTTTTTCCTTTACTCGTGACATTTCCTGATGTTTTAGCACCAAGTCAACGATTCGAATTGTAACATTCCTTTTCTTTCTATTCTTAAGCTTGGTCCTAGAAGACGCGCGGTGGAGTCGCGGAGACTCAGGAAGACCAGCCAGGTCACACAAGGTGACCATCTCAATTCGCCTGAGTTCTACGAAACTGCACCTTACACGAGAAGCTTTTAAATTGTATGATTTGACAGTGGTCCAGGAATAGAAGGACAGTTTTTATTGTTTTTAGTTGTAAGAAAAATTTAAGACGAGTTTGGGATTAAAGGTCCTAAAAATAAGCAGTTGTAACTATCCAACAGCACTTGTTTATCATTATAAAAAATTTTGCAGCCGGGAAAGTGTGGTTTTGTGCAACGTTTTTATTATTTCTGATTGGGTTCATCCTCAGAACTGTTAATAGTTCCTCGATGAATTGATTTGTTAAATACACATTCCGTGCTCGATCTGCAGAAGCTTGTTAACAAACCAATTTACAAAAACATTTAAAAGCATTTCGTAAATGTTTCGAGGTCAATTCAGCACTGCTCATGCGAGAGTACACTAGACGCCTTTGTTTGGCTTTTTCTCACACTTAGGATTTCGCGGAATTATCGGAATTTGAGAACAAATGTGTTAAGTAACATTGCCTTGTCACAGCTGTCACGGTTTTATTTCATAAGGAAGGAAAATAATGGAGGGCCTGCTAATTGCTTACCGGAAACCAACACTGACCAAACAAGTAAATTCTTTCTTTGCGAACGTGTTTCCCCTGGGAATAACTTTATTGAAATGTAATTTTTCACCATGTATTTGATGACCGTTGTTAGCCTTCTTTTTAATCACAGTACCGTTTGTTGTCACATTTCATCCAGGAAAACCACCTAATGATAGGAAATTAACGCTCCTGATAAATTACGCGAACTTTTGAAATTGTGTCAATTTTAGCCTGCGTAGCAGGCGTTTTTAAAACAGCACGCGAAGGGAATGAAACTGCGATCGAGTGCGAACTGCGAGCGAGTGCGAAGAAAGCTTACATTCGATCCCAGACATTTTACCAAACGACATACCGCAGACTCTTGGGCGCCAACTGTCACATAAGAACAAATGATTATTAAAGGCCCGGTTGGTAAATCGTTTTTGACAATCGCCCAGCTAGCAAAATAGTACTCCTACACTTCCTTTTCAAAAAGACTTCGAACTAATGGAGAGATAGTAGATACATAAGCGCGATTGAATTGATACAAGAAACGCACCTCGATACAAATATATTGTTTTCTCAAGCTACATCTAAGCCAGTCTTTGAAAGAAAATAAGAAGAAAGCTGAAAATATCGTGCTAAGAAAAAACGTACTATGTGTGTACTTGATCGATCAAAAAAAAGAGAAAATTTGACAAATAGAATGCACGGACATATGTGCGTGGAGTAAATAGACTCTATAATGGATGCTTCTTTCTAGCTTCTTCTCGTCTTAGATCGATGTGTTTGTCGTTTTGCGAAAGATTTTTCAACGTTTCCTGTACAGAAATTTCAAACGCTTCCTCGGACTTTGATCTTGTCACATTATGCTATAACAATTTTTTTGTTAGCTAAAACTTTTGGACAGAAACGGGGGATCGCACTAGTGGGAGATAATTGTATGCTGGTATTCCATGCATGCTATCGCATTAAACCTTGAAAGCCTTGGAATTGAGAGGATTGTAATAATAGCCACGAACTTCCCACTCGTATCGCTTTTCATGTTACGCTAACAGGCGTTGACAGTTACCGCTGTGTTTCCCCAACTGACTTTTGGAAAATATGCCTGCCCGCCCAAGTCCTATATACGGAAGACTTTCTGAGAAGTCCTTCGTCTGTGTTTATTCAGTACCCGCTGGACGAAGGACTTTTCCTACATGATTTTAACAACCCAAAAACGGGTCGCTGCGCTTTAACCAATGGTAGGCTTTTGTACATTATGCTAGCATTGTTTCGAGCATTTTACTGTGGCAACAGCATTGAGCATTATTCGAGCATTTTAGTGGCATTTTCCAGGAAAATTAATATTATTTCCACAGAATATAGAAATAAGAAAATTTTTTACGAAAAAATGAAAACTTGACCTCTTCACTTTTAAGTATCACTGAAAGGGCACAAAGGATTAACAGAACGAGAGATCAGCACTCTGAACTGTTAATTGTGTCGAGACGTTAAAACTATGACAATTAATTTAAAAACCTCTATTTATGAGCATTAACCGAACATTTTAGTGACTTTTTTGGGCGAAACCGAGCATTTTAGTGGGAAAAATGGAGCATTAAGGTGGAGCATTTTAGTGGGGAAATAAAAGCATAATAATGTTTTATTTACAAAAGCCTAATCAGATCAGAGGTACTGTAGGTCCCCTTCATATCCCTTGGGGACCGAATTGTCAAACTATTAATGAGACGTGACTTGCCGTTAAATTCAATATGGGGTCGCAATAGTCCATTAAATCAAAGAAGCTTCAAAGGCCATGCACGCTCACGGGATATCATCATATTTTGCATATATGTGACCTGGAAAGCGAAAAGCACCACTAACCGTTTACAAAATTTTCGCATCCGTTTAATGATTTGGGCAAAGCGTTTAAACGGTTTCCTCGTCCGTTTAATTGAAACGGGTATCCGTTTAACATTTTGAGCGAAGAATTAGACGTTATTTTCCGGTCAAAAATTAAACACTCGCTTAATCTAGGCGAGTACGAGTCAAGAAATTAGCCGTGATACTAACTCCATCGTAAATAAACAAACACGCGGATAGTAAGCGTCTTTCAGCTAGCGTTTAAATATTTAAACATGTTAAGTATCTAGATAAACGGGTTTTCAAATCATTCAGTCAGTTACAAATAAATTTTTGAAATGAATGACATTAAATGCTACAAAGGTGACCGAAAGATAATAATCATTCGAACAGATAACACACTTGAAACTACTAGCAAATAATATACACTTGAAACAGTAAAGCAAACACCTCAAAACTTCAGAGTACTTCCTTTAATTCTAAAACGAACTCGTCAAAAGCTTGACATTGGCTAGTTAGTTTCTTCTGCGGCAAAGATTGTCTGGTAAAGAAAAACACAGATAAACAAAACTTGATCGTACTCACGCGTGTTCGCTTGATCGCGGGCATCACCACATTCAGCACTAGCCCAGAAAGAGAGGCCCTGGGAAAGAGATTGCGTGTCGGTCGCGTAAACAAACAGTATCGAATTGAACGGCGACAAGGTTGAGAACACTAAAGCCCAAACGAAAATGCCTGAACAAGAAAACCGGCAGAGCGATGAAGATAGGAAAGCTGTATCATGATAAAACGGCGAATAGAGAAAATTAGCTGTAATCTTGAACAATGTTAACAGTTTGACGAAAAAATCGAACAGGCAGAGTGAGACATAGTGCGCTTCATTTCAAGGTAAGCTGTACGATTTCATAGAATGATATGAATACCACCCGGGGAATACCACAGTAAGTGTTTGGCTTTTCATAATCATCTATTAACGGATGGAATCTCCAAAGCTGTGTTATATAATCAAGAGTGGTCACACATTATTAAACACAACATTTTCTGTGTACATAGGATTCTTGTCTAATTTACCGATTGTTTTAACAGTGATACCACTCTCTGATGCGAACATTCGGTTTCTAATTCGGTTCGGAGATTTAGCACTTTAAGCTTTGCGTTTAATGATTTGCTCCAACCGTTTAATTTTTATACCTTGCCGTTTAATGATTTAATTCAGCCGTTTAACGTTTTCAACATTCCGTTTAACGATTTGGTTCAATCGTTTAACATTTTCAGCTTTCCATTTAAATTTTTTTACAACCGTTTAACGCTTCATGCAATCCGTTTTTGAACTCCGTCCAACCGTTTAACGTTTTCAGCAATCCGTTTTAACGGATACCCAAACCGTTTAAAACCGTTTACAATCCGTTTTTTTAAGCCGTTAAACGGTAAAGCGTTAGTGGTGCTTTTCGCTTTCCAGGTCACATATTACATCTATATTGACAACCGGAAGAACACAGTAGAAGCATATCAGTCTTGCGCTAACAAGAGCTGGAAAAAGTTCGACTTT
>JAEMPF020019642.1:0-17526 GCA_022496165.2 Catalaphyllia jardinei
GGTATTCTGCTAGCCAGGGGGGGACTCAGATCTTTTCCGGCCACTGGGAGGGTCTTAGAGTCAACTGCAGGCATGTTTTTGCGAATATGGTCAGCATTATAAATGGTGAAATCATATTGCGTAAAACAGAAGAAACAAACTGAATGCGTTCCAGGCAGTGAACGATATGCCAAAGCCAAAAATGGTCGTATGATGTTAAAGTGCACTTGTGCTGAATGTGGGATAACAAAGACTAAATTTGTAAAAAATACAACCGGAGGTGCATTACCAAGAAAGAAACCTGTCGGCCCATATTGTGGAGTTAAAAATCCACCAAGTGGAAGAAAATATGGAACCACAGTTGAGTGTCTTGACAGTGGTCAAGTAAGATATTATGGTTTGAACCCAATCCCAAGATCAGTCATAAAAGCAGAAGAAGAAGGAAGAAAGTTCCTTCGCAAACTGAGAAGACAAGATAAAAGAAAATCAAAAAGTAATAAACAAAAACAAAAAGAGTTAGGTTTAAACTAATTGAGCCCTCACAAGTTGGGGGCTTACTTGGAGAACAACTGCTTAAAAGTAGTGTTAAAGGTTTATTCAATCTTGGACGAGCTGGTGCTGCAAAGGCTGTTAAATCAGATATAGTCAAACAAAAAATAAAAGAGACGGCTAATCAGTATCTTGATCAAGCTTTGGACAGTTTCACATCAGACTTATCAAAAAAATTGGATCCAACACATAGTGGTAAAGGATTACCAATACCATTTCCATTAGTCGATTGGAATAAAGCTTGGAATGTTGCCACTGCACCTGGATTGTTTAAAGGACCTGAAGTGAGTGCAAAAGAGGGTAGAGCCTTGGTTGCTGAATACAAGAGACAATACAAAGCTTACAAAGATGCTGGAGGTAGCAGATCATACAACTCATGGATTAAATGGAAAGGTTATGGTGGAGGGTTAGACATCCATAATGCCATTCTCAAGGTTGCACCTAAAAAGGGTTTTGTGATGCCTGGACATAAGTATACAGGCCCTGGTAACCCTCTTGAAGAGCAACTGAGGTATGATCCCAGTACTGGTCAGATACTTGAGATATATCAACAGCCAACAGGTAGAACAGATGCAGTCAGTGTGCAGCATGATGTTGACTATTAAGTTTGCGGTAATAAACCAAAAAGTGATCAAGTGAAGTGCAAAAATGAAGCCGATCGTAAGATGGTCAAAGCTCTCGATGCAATTCCTTGGAAAGATCGACAATGGGGTCATACTGTGGCTAGGAACGCTATAGCAGCTAAGTCCAAGTTAGGTATGGGTGTTAAGAAGCCAAAAAACGGGAAAAGTCGTCGAGTGAAGAAAACTGGCAAGAAAAATTAGCAGATGAGTTACATACACCCATAAAACGGAATTTCACTCGGCGGCGTGTAATCACAAATCATATCGATGAAATATGGGCAAGTGATCTAGTTGAAATGCAACAGTTTAGTAAATGGAATAAGGGTTACAGATATCTTCTAATGGTTATTGATGTCTTCAGCAAATATGGATGGATCGTTCCATTGAAAGATAAGAAAGCTGAATCTGTCACTGAAGCATTCAAAACAATATTCAAGGAAGGTAGAAAACCACAATATATTTGGGTTGACAAGGGAAAAGAGTTCTATAACAAACATGTGAAAGACCTATTAGAGAAAAATGGGATACAAATGTACTCAACTGAGAATGAAGAGAAGTCATCAGTAGTTGAAAGATGGAATAGGACAATTAAATCCAAAATGTGGAAACAGTTCACAGTTCAAGGTAATGCAATGTATCTAGACATGTTACCTGAACTAGTAAAACATTACAACAACACAAAACATTCAAGCATAAAAATGACACCAGTTGAAGCTTCAAAGAAAAAGAATGAGGGTATAGTTTACTTCAATTTATACGGTGATATGGAAACATCAAAACAGAAACCAAATTTAAAATAGGTGATAAGGTCAGAATATCCAAATACAAACGGAATGTGTTTGATAAGGGTTATACACCAAATTGGACAGAAGAAGTGTTCACAGTTGATAAGATCCAATACACTAATCCAATAACTTACAAAGTAAGAGATCTCAGAGGTGAAGATATTCAAGGGAGTTTCTATGAATCTGCATTATTGAAAGCCAAACAGGATGTTTTTCGTATTGATAAAGTCATTCGGAGGAACTATACGAAGAAACAAGCTTTGGTGAAGTGGAAGGGATGTAGTGATGATTTCAACAGTTGGATTCCTATGAAGGATTTAAACGCATTATAAACACATAAGAATATATTATATATAGTAGTAATATAGAATGGGAAGACCGAAAAAAATATTTCAGTGAAGAAGAAAGAAAGCAAGCAATCACACAAAGCAAGACCAAGTACATGATGAATAAAGAATGGCAATGTCCTGCATGTGGAAATAGGAATTACACATTAGCAGGGAAATGGAGCCATCTCAAGACAAAGAAACATATTAAAAATGCTTAAACCATAAAGGATTAAGAAATATATAAACATATATTGTATCAATATAGTATATGCGGTTTATTTACTGTTAAACGGTAGCCAAAAATATTATTGTTTTTTACTATCAACATTTTTAAACGCACTATGATTAATACTTAAAAATAAAATAATATATAGTAATTATATAGAATGGAAAAAATTATCTCAACCTATAGTATGAACAACCGCGATCTCTCAAAACTAACCAAATCTCAACTGATCAATTTAATATTGAAGCAGAATGAGAAAATAAAACTATTATTTCAGCAAAATATGAAACAGCAGGTTGAAACACAAAAACCAATTCCAGCTCCAAGAAAGAATGTTAAGCAGATGATACAGGATTATGAAGATAATATAATTCTTCCACCACCAGAGTTCAGGAATGATTACAGACCAACACCTTTACCAAGAAAAAATGTAAAACAGATGGCACAAGAATATGAAAACAATATTATCAATCCACCACAGGAATTTAGGGATAAACCAACACCTTTACCAAGGACTAAGAAACCAGTACCACTACCAAGGACTAATAAACCAGTCCCAACCCCTAGAACAAAAATAAAAGAAACTGCTAGAGCTCTGATAAACAAAAAAGATCCTCTTGAGCAACTGCAAAACACAGGAAAAGCAGTTGAATATCTTATTGTTAGGATGGTTACATCTATGAAAGATCTAAAATTTGTTGAAACGCTCAAAGTGACATTCAAAAAATCAACAAATGATAAAATAATATACAAAACCGCTTATTTCAATAGCAAACCTAAAACCATCATCAATAACACAGAAATCATGGAGCATTAGAATTATCAAAACAACAAATCCTGAATATGATAGCTCAATGGATATCTGAAGGTTCTGGCTGGACCATTGAATCTGTTGACAATCATTATCTCAATATTGTACAATATAAGCAAATGAAAGGCTCATCATATATTGAACTTCCCTCAGAACTCAGACATCATAAAAAAGGATTAATCAATATGAAAAATGAGGATAATGAATGCTTCCGATGGTGTCACATCAGGTGTTTAAATCCTCAAGATAGGAACCCACAGAGAATTAAAAAATCGGATAAAGAATATGTTAAAAATTTAGACTACTCTGGAATTGAATTCCCAGTAACCACAAAACAGTATAATAAAATTGAAAAGTAAAATGAGATTAATGTTAATGTATTTGGATATGAAAACAAACAACCATATCCCATTTTTGTGTCAAAAGAAAAATATGACAGACAGATGAATTTATTATTGATAACTGAAAATGATAATAAACATTATGTATTAATTGAAGACTTCAATAGGTTTATGTTTAATAAAACAAAGTATAAGGGAAAGAAGCACTTCTGTATGCATTGCCTTCAGTGTTTCAACTCTGAAATAGTCTTGAATAATCATAGAGACAATTGTATTTAAATCAATGGTGCACAAGCAGTAAAAATGCCTGATGCTGATAACAATATCCTAAAATACATTAATCATAATAGAGAACAGCCTGTGTCATTTGTGATCTATGCAGACTTTGAGGCTTTAACAGAAAAGATATCTGGTTGCCAACCCAATAACAACAAATCATTCACAGAAGCATACCAGAAGCATACAGACTGTGGTTATGGTTATAAGGTTGTCTGTTGTTATAATGATAAATATAGCAAACCAGTGAAAATATATCGAGGTGAAAAGGCAGTTTACAAATTTATGGAAGCAATGTTAGAAGAAGTTAAATATTGTAAGAAGATTATTAGAAGAGATTTCAAACAATTATTGGAAATAAATAATGGAGAAATTAAAATACCTGTTATATTCCATAATCTCCGCGGTTATGACAGCCATTTTATAATGCAAGAGATTGGAGCTATTGTTAAGAATAATTAATGCATTCATAAATAAAAAAGGTGAAAAATGTCAAATGAATATTAATGCTATACCTAATAATATGGAAAAGTATATGGCGTTCATGCTTGGTAATAGCTTAGTGTTCTTTGATAGTTTCCAGTTCATGAGCTCCAGTCTAGAAAAACTAGTGAGTAATATGCCGAAAGAATCATTAAAATATACCTCTGAAGTATTTAAAGGTAAAAAATTAGATTTGATGACTAGAAAAGGAGTTTATCTTTATGATTATATGGATAGTTTTGACAAGTTCAGTGAAAAGCTGCCGCTAAAAGAAGAATTCTACAGCATTTTAAATGATGAACATATATCTGATGAAGATTATAAACACGCACAAAATGTTTGGAATAAATTTATATTTGAAATCAGATATCCTATTATTAGCAGATGTATTTGAGAATTTCAGGAAAACATGTCTTGAATATTATAAGTTGGATCCATGTCATTATTTCACATCCCCTGGTTTATCATGGGATGCTATGTTGAAGATGACTAATATCAAATTAGAACTTATGACTGATATTGATATGTTTCAGTTTATTGAAAAAGGTTTACGAGGTGGTACCAGTTATATTGCTAATCGTTATGGTAAAGCAAATAATAAATATATGAAAGAATATAATAAGAAAGCACCGTCCAAGTATATTATGTATCTTGACGCAAATAATTTATACGGTTGGGCTATGAGTCAGTATCTCCCAACAGGTGGATTCAGATGGATGACACAAAAACAGATTGATGAATTAGATTTGGCTAAGTATAAAGAAGACAGTAAGAAAGGATTGATATTAGAAGTAGATCTCAAATATCCCAAAAAATTACACGATCTCCATAATGATTACCCGCTGGCAGCAGAAAAGGTGGAAGTAACAAATGATATGCTATCTGATTACTGCAAAAAAATATCTGAGAAATATAATATATCAACCGGTTTGGTTCACAAGCTTATACCAACCTTAGGGAAAAAAGAAAGGTACGTTTTACATTACAGGAACCTCCAATTATAATATGGATCTTGGTTTGAAGGTTACCAAAGTACATCGAGTACTTAAGTTCAATCAATCCCCTTGGTTAAAACAATATATCGATTTCAATACTGAGAAACGGAAAAATGCTAAGAATGCTTTTGAAAAGGATTTCTTCAAACTTATGAATAACAGCGTATTTGGTAAAACAATGGAGAATATTAGAAAGCGAGTAGATGTTAGATTAGTTACTGATGAAAAGAAATTATTAAAATTAACTAGTAAACCAACATATGTCGGTACCAAGATATTTAATGAGAATCTGGTGGCTGTACATAAAAAAAAGAAACCCTTAGTCTGAATAGACCAGCATATGTAGGGATGTGCATCTTAGATTTAAGTAAGACATTGATGTATGATTTCCATTACAACTATATCAAAGAGAAATATGGAAGAAAGGCTAAGTTATTGTTTACTGATACCGACAGCTTAACATATGAAATTGAAGCTAAGGATGTATACCAAGACTTTTGGAATGATTAGAATAAGTTTGATAATAGTGATTACTCTGAGAGCTCGCCGTATTTTAATAAGACAAATAAAAAAGTAATCGGAAAATTTAAAGATGAAGCAGCTGGAGTTCCAATCACTGAATTCGTCGGTCTACGATCCAAAATGTATAGCTATATTAAGGATAATCAACAAGGAGGAAAGACTGCTAAGGGAATCAAAAAGAATGTCATCAAGAAAAACATCACACATGAAAACTATAAAGATACACTCTTCAATAATAAACAGATGTTTCACAAAATGAAAACAATTAGAAGTGAGAACCATAAGCTTGGTAGCTATGAAATCAATAAAGTATCACTCAGCTGTTTTGATGACAAAAGATATATACATGAGGATGGAATAACAAGCTATGCATATAGGTTTAAAAATATTAAAAATTTTCATAAATAATTTTCATAAATGATTTTCATAAATGATTTTCATAAATGATTTTCATAAATGATTTTCATAAATAATTTTCATAAATAATTTTCATAAATAATTTTCATAAATAATTTTCATAAATAATTTTCATAAACGATTTTCATAAATGATTTTCATAAATGATTTTCATAATTTGGTTCCAGACTGATGTCCCGGGTTTTGGTCTGGCTCCACATTTGATTCCAATATTTATTTCTTTAGTTTTTATAATTTGGTTTAAACATTTAGTTTTTCCAGTAATTGATTAATTGTTGGAAAAATAATATAGAAAAAATGATCTGAAAAAATAATATAGAAAAATGAGCTGGAAAAACAATATAGAAAAAAATATTGAAAACTGTGCTCATAAAATCAGAATAGAAAAAAATATTGAAAAGTGTGCTTATAAAATCAGAATAGAAAAAATATTGAAAACTGTGCTCATACCGCTAATTACTATACTACTGGTTTCCTCGCTCTTCAGGAATATTTGATTCAGAAATTCTTTCACGTCTTGAGAGAAGCGAACTCCTGCTTTTGCCCTTTTCATAGCTCAGCCTTTCTCAGGGAGTAGACGAGACACTTTGCAAACTTTATCCGTACTCTTACTTGTGGAACCTTTCACTGTGCCAACTGTAGTACACCTCAATGCCCAGTTGCGCTTAATGACATCAAAGGTACTCTCCTTATGTATTCGGTAGAAGTGTTTGCCCGCATCCAAGTGTTTTTCTAGCATTGTGCTTGAAACAAAAACTTTGACACATCCCACCTCAGGGCAAGGAAATCCTCGCTGTGGGTGCAGGCTATCAACATCAGCGATGTTCTCGTTCTTGTCTTCATTACCTGCCGTAGACGGCTCCACTTTGGCCTTCTTCAAATCACCCTTATCAGCCTGTGGATTACTGAAATCTTCATGTACAACCAAACCAGTCTTTCCTTGAGGGTTGGCCATCTTTTTCAGTTCTTGGGTACGTATTAGCTTTCCCTTGCCAATACTGAAGGCTCGCCATACTCTTACCCCCAACTGTTGAAACTCGAAGTTGTTGAAGGATTGGATTCCCGTCCACTTGTGTTGTGTTATATCTTGTCTGCTTGAGTCAACACTAACAACGGCTACGCGACATCCTTTCACACCACCGTAGGAGTCTAGAGCCCTCTTCATGTCAGATGCTGAATTTATATCGTTGCCTTCATTCAGGTAGCGGCGCATGTGAGATGTCATTGTTGCAATTCGACGATCGCAGATATCTTTCCCAGATTGGGGATCACTAAAGTCGTACCTTCTTATTGTGACACCGACTCTCCTTGAAATCCCTGGAATGGCAAGCATCAACGGTCCACAATGATAGCATCCAGCATTGTCAGACCTTAGAAATGCTTCTTTTATTCTTGCGTGTGACTCCTTCAACTGTGCAAGTACATGCCCAATCATGGATGCAACAGAAAACCAGTTTTGCGCACATTGATCAAAGACGTGGACGAACGTCCTCGCCTAGGAAAAAAAATTTACTCCTTAGCTCAGTTTATTTAAAGAAGACTCTAGATGTCTAATTTCTTTATTTGTCGCCTCTTGTCTTAACAAATTCATATAAAATACCTCAAATTCTCCTTGTTCCCTTTTTGTAATTACCGCAGGCACGTGCCAAGGTCTTCCTTTTTGCCAAACTATTCTGATTGGGTTTCACGAAAACACACAGGCAAAAATTTCATCGCCCAATCCATGACAATTAAAACTTGAGTCAACGTCATTTCATCTAGTACAGAAGTCTTTGCCACTTGTTGATGTGCAGTTCTCATAATATGGGCTTTCCAATCTTGTACCTTTTTAACTGCTGTCTCCACGTCATGGGCTATTTCTTCTAGTTGATCTTTTCTGGTATGTGGAAGAACACAGAAGAAACAGTTACTACAATGATTTTATATATTTTTTTCTAACAAGAAACAACAAAAGCAACAAGAACGCTGACGATAAATATATGAACTTTGGTATGGATAGTGAAATGATGTCGAGAGAAATTAGGCAATAGTTTCGCGCGCGTTTTGTGAAAATTCTTATAATTTCTTTTAGGATTTTGACAAAACACGAGCAGAATTATTTCTTATATTCACGAGTACACCATGTGATTACCTTTTAATAGCATGGTTGACAAATGACGCTTACATCATGCCTTTTTGACTCGTTTATTGTATCCAGAAATTTCGCGGCAAAAGTTGCCATCGCATTCTGTAATTTCACATGTGAAATTATAAATTAATGGCGTAACTTGACACCCACGATATTAACGATAAAATTCACTAATTATACCACAGCTATGTGTCTCTGTTAGTGAAGAAAACCCTCTGAAAATTTAAGCTGTGTCCACACGTATAGTAAAGTTTCCGTTGTCGAGCCTTAGTAGTTGACAGACAAATCATTTCTCTGTCCAAGGATCTCCAAGTAAGGGAGATCAATATGGGAGTGCGTTTACGAAAATGTCTGCAGAGGAAGCGAAGTCTTTCAGGTCTTTCGGCATTTTTGATTCCCCGTTTGTACTAGAAGACAAATTGTACCTCAGATGTCCTTTTTCTGAAGAAACAGCGACTTCAATTGCGGTAAGAGTGCTTTCCAGTGCCTCACAACGATCACATGTTACATCATGTTCGCGAAGACACTTCTCTTGGAATTCTGTTTCACTACCGGACAGCGCGTACATTCGACAATGATCTCCGCAACGGCTCTCGCTGCTATGTGAAGTTTGTAGTCCGTTTTTAGGTAAGTTTTGCCACTTTTCAGCCTTTCCTGGAGTTCTTTTGCCCTCGAATTAGGTAAACCTATTGACAAATGCAAACGACAAAAACTTTTCAAGAAGCCAAAACCTCACATTTGTAGTAAGGATAAACCTGAAATATTTACACCTTTTGAAATAGAATGACAAACAAGAGAATCATTCACTTTAAACACCTCGCCACGTCACATTAAACTACAGTCTGTATATTGAAATATTTAACGAAACGTATGGGCGCTAAAGTGATTTTTGTTCAGTCTTAGTAATGCTTTTTTTATTAGTGTTTTGTTTGTCTTGCCAGTAGTTTAACTGTTGAGTTCATTCTCATGCTTGATATCTTCTCTTGTCTCCTCAAATGTGGAAAATGCAACATTCGATGATGAACCAATCAAATTTAAACAGGTAAAATAAAATTACAATTGTAGTTGAACGTTTGCTTTGTTGAACGTTTGCTGCTTGTTTCGAGTTGGGTGTTGAGTGTGCAGTGTAACTTCTTCCAGAACAAAGCTATATATCTTACCTGCTTCGGCTAGTTTTTCAACAACATGGTGTAAGGTATGGATTGACGATGTTCCATCAGTAGCAATGTTATCAAGACCAGCCAGAGATTTCTTCTGGGAAGCCGCGCAAACCTTCAAGCAATAAACGCACTCAGTCAATAGAAGGGAGGTCATCAGCTCGTAGTCTGCCCCTTTCTAAGTTAGTGTAACCTTGGTATACGAAAAGCAGTCATATATTTACTAGTTATCCTCAGTGTTTTAGGCCTTTGTCTTTACAACAAGCGATATGGTAGATTTTGTCAAAACATGCATTTCTTTTTTTTTATATTTTCACGGATCTAATGATCATTTTTTGTCACCACTGAATGCACGCATTTCCTTTATGAAATTGAACAACAGTTTTTAAGGCTTTGCCTGGCGCACGTACCTGTAGTATGGAAAACAGTGTTGACCGTCCCAATGCCACAAATTTCTCTTCTTTACAAAGTGAGAGGTAGAGATTCACCAGCCTAGAAGCCGTCACTGTCCTTACAACGTTAGGAATTTCCACTGTTTCCCCATTTGATAACTTCAAACGTTTTGTACCAAACGCAACATCTTGCAAGTAGTTTGGGCTAGCTATAAAATCAACGAAATGATCCACCTTTACAGGGTCCAAACGTGTGCGACGAATGCAGTCTGGCATTTCTTTCGGTCGTCCTGGTCCAAAAAGCGCAGCGTGCTTTCGGGCTTCGTCAATGCGCCACTTTGTCAATCCTGGTATCATGTCCTTAAGCTGAGACTTGAGAGAAATTCTTGCTTGGTTAACCAAGAAGTTGTTTCTTCATACAGACTAACGAGTCTTGGTGTGGTGACATTTTGGAACTCATCGCAACTCATGAGTTGAGAAAGAGCTTGAGACTGACCCGGTGCAATACACTCCAAAACAGCGTCACAGACCTGCCGTGATTTCTCTTGTAATATCGAGATGTACTGGGTGAAATTTCACTTACAGGGAGTTGTAACTGAGTTCTCACAGGGCTTAAATCGCGGCCACAGACGCGTCTTATAAGTTGGTTTAATGACAACAGGTTTGTCTTGATCTGTGGTGTAGCCATCCATTGTTGCTCGCTTGCCCAGGACTGCACATTACGGAGTCTCGGTCTGATTCAACATTTTCAAAGGTTTGACTAAGAATCATCCTAGCCTGTAAGGACCATATACACCAGCTGTTGATGTAGCGGTATCCATAATCTGAAAACAATCAAATGCTACCCTTCGATAAAAGTTTTTACTTTAGTTTCCCTTATCTCCGTAATGCAACAAAACACTTCATTACACATGCTAACTTTACAGGCGATGGAAATTTCAAAGTTAAACATAAAAGTAATACCGTTTCTTCATGCTCTGGACTTTCGTTGTGTGCCAGTTTTCTTTCACATTCCTCTTTAGGGCTAACCACTTCCTGTGATTTTAGAATTTGGAAACAAGATCAAATGAGATTAGTTTGCCTTGATTTTTGTAATCACGCATCAGAAGCAAATGAATTTTAAGTACGAATTCCTTAGCTAAAGAAATGAGGTTAAAATGCAAACTTCTAATGGGGTGTTGCTTGGGGTGGGTGAGGGGGAGGGGTTTGAATGTCATTTCCAGACCAAAATTGTGCCATCATTTCTCCTCCCACTCTTCTTATTTTCCAAATCCCGGTCCCAGGCCCAATTTGTGTTGACGATTACCAGTCCCAGTAACCCAAATCCCGATTTTCCTGTGGAAATAAAAGGTAAATCCTTCTCTTGTGATGGTGATATGAGTGAGCTAGTGCCCTCACTTGATATGCTTGCGATCTTGATGAAACCTAGGTCTATCCTTGCTTTAAAATCATTCGTAATATTGCAGGGTGCGAAGATATTTTGTGGCTTTAAACTTACAAGCTTTGATGCAACGCGTGTAGAGAAAGTAGTATCTTGCAAGTGAAGTATGATCCTCGCAGTAAATTTTCCAATTTAAGCAATTGGAAAGAAGAAGCCTGAAAAAAATCAGGGCTTCAACGGGATTCGAACCCATGACCTCCGCGATAGGAGGTCCCGAGACCCAGTAATTTCTCTCTTCTGTACTCTAAATGCCAAAACTATCGTAAAGCACCTTCAACCAGTGATAATATTGAATTTTCAGATCGTTTGGATTCATAAACAAAATAATTCAATTAACTTTGTTTCCTTTGCTTGTGTATGCAAGATAGTTCTCAAGAGCAGGAAAACAAATAATTACACTGTACACCATTTTTTGTGTCGATCGTCCTTTACGTTAAACAAATGGAAGTAAAAAAGAACTTAGTTTTAATTGAACTTCTTCCTTTTCATGAGTTAAATTGAGTTGCGCTGAAATGAAAGTAGGAGGCGTAACAAATAACTCACAAGTTCTGAATGAATAAAAACCGTCGATGTCTGGCTAAAAATATTTTCAGTATTTTCAAATGTTAACTGTTTTTTGATGCTAAGAAGTTGGTTTTAACTAAAATGCAACTGAGGTCATTCAGGAATTGGCATATGGTATAGCAAGTTTTCTGGTGTTTCTTCCATAACAATGTGCAAGCTTCCATCTTGTCGCATCGATCAGTTTCTTCAACAATACGGTATGTTTCACGACATTAGCGTACTTAAAGATAACAGATAATCTACAGTATCCGATGAACGAATATTAAAAAATGCAAATCTTCGCGTGCGGTGCGGCGGTCTGCTGACGATGTCGATATTAGTTTATATACGTTTGGTCAAACAACGTAACGTAGCTACATGTATGGCATGTACAAAACAGAGCTCAATGCTGCAAGTAATCTATTATAGCTTACCTGAACCAGTGGAAACAAAAGTTTTCCACCTCTCGTAAATTTCCAGCGACATTTGTTTAGAAACGCCCCAGTCACATGTTTTAGCTTTTCTCTTTTCGTGAAGGGGATGGTGACATACGCGCGAAGGTCGCCAGGAAAGTCCAAGAAGATCCCGATGCTTCGGGCAAACTGTCTTAGCCTGGGCATCAACGTTGAAAAACCCTGCTCTCAAAAGAATGAACTCGCTTTCGGACGGTACTGAGGAGCTTGCCAACTTAACACGTTTTAAGTGTAGAGTGATGTCCCTGTTGCAGGAGGCGATTGGGATGAATTCTTTTAGTAGTGGATATCTAGCCGACCGTCCACAATCAGTGTTAAGTTTACAGCCAACAGAGCATTTTAAAACCCTCAGTGACCTCGGAGTTCCCGGAAGCATAGTCCTCCAAAAGACCAAAATCTGACGAACTCTTTGAAGGTCGTCAACACTGAAACTTCAAGAAACTTGACAATATCCGGTATAGTACCGAATACAAACTAACAATAATTCCGTGACCAATTAATTCACTTTGATTGACATTTGAACAATAGGCCTGGGATGCTTACTAAACATTTATCCAGTTGAAATACGGCATAGGTTAGTACAATGTTAAATGTTGCAATGTATCTGTGGCATTTAGTGTGACGTTTCAGCATAAACTTTTGTGAAAACTGGACCAGTTTATCATCTGTCCTCAAGGTCTTTTACCGACGCTAAATTTATACTATATATTTCTTTTAAATGATTTAGTTGGCCTTTTTGCGATCCGGATTCTTTTTAATAATTCTATTTTGAAGGTGGTAGTCTTCCCTTGTTTCGTTGTTGCCATTGTACGAAGCCAACCAGTGTGTGACAAAATATTAGCACATTTGCATGATTGATTGTAACTCAATTAGGGGTGGACTATTTGACTTTAGAGGGCTGTGGATGATTTTAAAATTATAAATCCTGCAAGCATAAATATATAGGCGCACTTGTGCCACTACCGAGAAACAAGAAGCACCTTTAGTGAGCCGAAAAAAGGATGTTACACGGAGAAAAAAAAAATATCATGAATACACATGTCCCAAGAAAAAAATGTACACCAAATAAAGGGTAGATCATCGCTAAATTTGAAAAACGTCAATAGTTTAATCGCACATCCAAAGCTTTTGGACGAACGCCGAATGCACTGTTTGCTTGCGGTTAGTTTCACTTATATTTGCCTGGAGCTTTTATAACGCAAATCGCCTTTATGGGTGAAATCGGTCACAAGGGAAAAAGGCAGAAGATAGCCGCTGACCAACACAGAGGCTCAAAGATGGCCGGACTGTTTTGTTTTGTTGTGGGATTCCGAGAGAAATCTGCCTGTTATAGGAGCACTTGATGGTTGTCCGTGGATTTAAAGCATTTGACTATTTTGAGCATTTGTCATTTTGACTATCGACAACTCTTTATAGCACTTTGATGATGAAAGCAAATGGAATTCAATATTCTTTTTTAAAAACGAACGTCGAAGCCGCGGAAACGATGGCCTAAAACATAGATTTAAACATGTCCTAAAGAAACATCACAAGTGCTTCTTTTCTCCGAAGTTTTACTCGTAATCGATTGGAAAATGATAAGCTAGGTACTTTTTGCTGATTTCGAGTTACGTTAAGTCAGAAAAAATGGCTTTTGTGTTTCAGGGGATGTTTATAAAATGGCCAGAAATCGTTAAGTTCTATGTAAACAGGTACGCCAGCACCGAACAAATATTAATTGCCCCAAACATTTTATGACTTTTTTTAAGCCTTTAGTGATAGCTTTCACCAGCGATGTTAGAATAATGTGTATTTGCTGTTGCCCATTGCAGATAATTGCCATTAATTGAAGGCTATGCACAACACTAGAAAATATGCACTTTATTTAAGACGGAGCCATGGAGGTAAAACAAATTGCCTCGTTGAAATAAACTATTGTGCTTTGAGTCTGATAATTGTGGAATAAGATTCAGTGATTTCATTTTCATATGTCTTTTCTTGTTGTAGTTATGCAACGCGAAAGACAGCTAATTAAATATGCATAAATAAGCGTAAAATTGCCATTTTTGCTGGGGGTCCCTCTATCTCGGAGGGAATAAAATATTTTCAACTAGTATCTTGCCTAAATCAATAACTTATCAAACCCAACATTTCTGGCAAGTTTGAGCGAAATCTGTGATTTGAGCTGTATCACCCCCTGCCTGGTTCTCTCATGGACACACTCTTAACTTTTCAACGTACTGCATGTTATTCTATGATTGTTTTTTAATATCTATGTGAGAATGAAAGCGATATCAGCTTTGAATCCTTCTAAATTTTTGGGCGAAATGGCTAAAGTTCAGTGAGAACAGAAGAAATATTCAAAGTATTTACGACTCTGTAAGGAAAGAATTTCAAGATGAAATCACTATGCCTGATCGCTCTTGAAAGTAACGCGAATTTGCCTGATTTGGCAGCCCGAAAAGAGAGTTGAGAAGTTGAATGGCTCATCGTGTTTTATGAAGTTTTGCTGCTTTGGAATCACAGCACAAGCCGGCAGGGTTGCATTTATGCAGTTGGGTCGAAGGGCATTAAATCCATCATTCTGGTGAGCTGTCTGGTACATTCTTCCAAGTTTTAATGGTCATTTTTTTAACATATGACAGCCAAAACACGGCAACCGAACGGCCGTGTAAAATTTGATTTGAACAGATTTTGCATTCGCAGTCTGTATAGCATATAGTTCGTGTTTAATTTCATTGTACATCTTTTTTAAAAAAACAGAATGTGATTTTGAGAATTTTATTGTAGTAATTAAATGCAGAAATTACCTTGAAAAACGTTTACTGCGTATTTTGTTGCATAATATTTTGTTGTCTTCGCTTGAGCTCCCTCGAAGAGGTCGTCTAGCTCATTCTAACATCGAGGCATGCAAAGCGCTGTTGTTCTTCTTTCTTTTGCTTTCTTTCCACGGGTCAGAGGGAAAGAGATGGTCAATCCCCAAATCAAAACTCGGAAAAGTTTCCTTCATTTGAATTCCTTAATATTTGTACTAGGGAGTTAGACTACCGGCTTTGAAATGGTTTCAAATGGTGCCGGGGAAACACAAAAAGCGTGACGTGACAACCGTGTTTGCATACTCTCATCTAAACAGACCTATCGACCAATGAGAATGCGCGTACTGTCTTAAATATTCTATATATTTTTAATGGCAGATTCTTGACTCACAAAGTACTATGAAGCACATCCCGTTGAATTAGAAGCATGACTCAGGCTGGTGACATACGGCCTATCAAAATTATATTCATCCTGACGTAGTCTCAAACCTTTTAGAATTTAAATTGTTGTTTTATTCCTTTTCTTTCAGACAATATCTTCTCAAATTATTTTGAATGATTCATTTTCTTTCCCTTTTTTGGTTAATTCTACAACGTGTATATAGTGTTATCCCTTTATTTTGTCTTTTTCATACTGCATATATTTTGGAGTGTTGAGGTTTTGAAGTAACAATTGCATGTTATCTCTAATCACATTTGAAACATTAAATAACTTTCCGAATGGCTGAAGCGCCACCTTTAAGTTGAATCTGACACGATGCTTTCCTTATTTCGCTTTCGATCAGTTTATTTAAACTTCGCACGCGTTAAAAATTTGGCTTTTAGATATGGAGAGACTGATACCATTTGCGCTCACGACAGTTGTTCTTGCCCTGTTTTTCAGTTTATCACAACAAGGGAATACTGGTGAGGAAATACTTCAGCCATATTCTTACTAAATTATGTATTTTACTCTATTAACTGGAACCCAGTGTCACTTTTGTGGCAATGTTACTCTCACGTTAGGGAAGCAGACAATGAGTCAAGGAACAATATTGTACCAATTTAAAATGCAATAACTCAGAAGCAACAACAAAAACCCACATTGGTTTCTCGTAGCCAAAAGAAGAGATTTCTAACATTTTAGCGAGCCTGACTGAGGCTTAACTCTTTTAAGCCCCTGATTTTTTTAAACTACTTTACCTTTTTTTAGTTTGATTTTGTCATATTACGAGCTGGTGCATTGTGTCATCTTGTCTCCACCATCATGGATCCGCCATATTTGATTTCTTGATTTTTCAATTATTGTTCAAAGTCGTCAGTCAGAAAACCACCCGAAATGACTGAAATTAATTAATAAATGCTGTCATGCAGGTGTCACGAGAAACTTGACAGAAATGTCAAAAAGCACTACCTCCCCCGCCCCACTGACACCCACCCCAGGGCCCCCCCCCCCCCCAAAAAAAAAAAACATGAATAAATTTCAGTGGAAGTGATAACGCCTGGAATGTTTGTACTAAAAAAAAAAGATCAAACTGGTCAAGTCGCTATGCCGCATCCCATCTGAGTATTGTTAAGGAACATTTTTCAAAGAGAATAAAAACCACAATAATATTTTAAATGCTTTTTATGATTTCATTTAATCAGGAAGGACTAGCACTCCCTTTGTCTTTGGTAATTCGCGTTACATGTTTCATAAAAACTCTGCCGCACAAGAAAGTAGTTGGACTGAGAGCAGGCAACGTTGCAAGAATACTGGAAGCGATCTTGTTTCCATTGAAAGTGAAAAGGAATGGAGGTTCTTGAAGAATACTATCCAAAAATTGAAAACGATTGAATATTACATCGGCCTGAAACATGATAGCACGTCTGGAGAGTGGAAATGGATAAGCGATAACAGCAAAGTCAACGCTGTCAGAGGAAAGTTTCCTTGGGCTAAACGCAAACCCAGTTATGATGGGTATTGTACGCTTATGTATAAGGACTACGGGCAAGACTATGGACTGTTTAACGATGTGCCTTGTGATAAACAAATGATGTATTCCGGATATATTTGTGAGAGCCCCACTAAGAGCACTGACCAAGAGGGTATGTCTTATAAATTATTACGCTTTTTATTGCGACTTCACTGGACCCTTTTTTTTCTTTTCAAAGTAAAATCGTTTTTGACTCATGGAAATGTTTTCTGGATAGAAAGTGCACGGAAATAACTAATAACTATAACATTGAGTTTATCTTTGTCAGTCGTCAGTCTCAAACCTTTTAAAATTAAAGCTAAGAAG
>JAEMPF020019643.1:0-17518 GCA_022496165.2 Catalaphyllia jardinei
CATAAACGATTTACTTAAAGAAGTGATTAACTCAAATGGAAGTTTTGTTTCAGCCTTAGCCTGTCACATACCTTGAAAATTAATCCTCTTCACCCGCATCCGTTTTCATTTTGATTTTAAAATGAAAACCAAGTGAAAAATTTCTCTGCGAAGTAAGTGATCCGTGAGCGCTTTATTGAGGAGGACAAGTTTATTGACCAAACACAGCAATTACTAATAACTACTAATTGGTGCGGAACTATTGATCTAGTTACATTCTGCATAAAAAATTTATTTCACATCTGACCAATTATATATCTCTTGTTATGCTGAGCTGAGAACATGAAGTAATCGTTTTGGGTTATCTCCACAAAGATTCGATAAAGTGTTTCATATTTAATTACAGGTAGACGTATGATTGTTTTGTTTTCAACTTAGAAACTTAAACGATTACAAGGAATAGTTTTAATTAGGTGCAAGAGTAATTAAATCCGCGCTAATGAAAGAAAAAGTAACATCGGTGTTAAAAGACTTAGATATATATTGTATTTCTCTATCAATATTTAACGTATGGCCTTCACTCCGCGATACGTACAGGTTTTGACAACAATTTCGATGTGCAATGATTTAATTTAAATAAAACTCTCAAATGAAAGCAAATAATATATTCTTATAAACATTGCGTAACCATCATGATTTGTGATAAATTGATAAAGATGGTGAATTTTGAGCTCGGTAATGAAATATGAAAGATGAATTGATCAACATAACACAAACATGGACAAAGAAAACATCTGAGTCCCGACATAAATTGAACCAATGACCTCCCGAACTAGGGCGCCCGCCCAGTGTTCGGTATGTCATGGGTTTCATTCCAGTCGGGACTTTTTTTCTTTGTCCACGTTCGTGTTATGTTGATCAATTCACCTTTCACATTGTGTAACCATTTTCCAACTTTGCCTGATATATCCTACTTCTTTTTGTCCCCTTCTATAATTTTCCCATTTAAATAGTTTCTATTTTTAGGTTAATTTTCTCTTTCGTGACGTTGCATTCTTCATTCTCTTACAGGAGAATACTGCCTTAGAGTTAGCCAATAAGAGCTGAGTGCTACAAACGCATATGGGCTGCAAACGCAAGTCATATATTAACAAATAAATATCTACAAGAGATCAGAGCCTGCCTGTGACTGCCATTAAAGGTGTGAACACCGTTAACGTGAAACTGATCAAGATGCCAGAGTACGGCTGAGGAGTAAATAAAACTAAATTAATTGCAAGGCTTGCACCACAGCAAAAAGACGAAATTTATAGGCTAATGTTTCAACTAGCAAAACTAATTTTCTTCAGCGCTCTTAAATTTGAAATCCAAGTATATACATGATAGTATAGTAGTTATTGCTTATATTTACTAGTGGTAGACTCCAAGAACCTCAAACTCTGCGCATTATTGTAAAGCAATGAGATATGTTGGGCTTAAAATGGGTATTGTTTACAACTGGACAGCGGTATATTTATGTGTGTGAGGTATTACATAGCGTCAGGGTGAGCGGGTTCGTACGCTATGAAACAAACATGAGAGACGTAACAGAATAAATGTGCACAAAAAAAGGAGAAACATAATATGTCCGACCTTATATGAGATGTCCTTCGTTGCGGTCTCCCTAATGATACGCAACATACGATCCGTAAACTCTACTCTACGGACCGCAAAGGCCCTTAACGACACTACGAATCGGACGAACTGAAACTCTACTCCACGGACCGCAAGGGCTCTTAACGATCTGTACTAATCGAACGAACTGAATTTGCCTTTAGCGGATCGTTACAGTGCGGGTGTATTAGACATGAGTGGGAGCTACTGTCAATTCTGTGTCAACTATATGGTTAATGAGTAATAGTTGGAGTGGACTATCTTTGCAATACAAAGAAAAATGTTTCTTGAGAAAAAATGAAACAAGCAGTGTCGAGTTTCTCTGTAAATTCTACCTTAAGGTGGCTTATAAGGATTTCAGCATTTTTCATGCTTCTTCTTTGCCGCAATCTCTTTTAGTGATCTTCCTTCCCATCGCTAATTTTAGTTTAGTGGTTTTTTGTTGTTGTTGTTGTTGTTGTTTTTTTTTATTGCAATACACATTACTTTCAGTACAATACTTTACTAAACATGATTAATAGTACTATAGGTAAGTGATAGTGATAAGCATGCTAAAATGCAATTGATTTCTACATTTGGGAAGGCTTCCCAATTCGTAATTGGACACCCACGTTATCGCGCATCGTTTGAAGAATTTTTTTTAAGCTACCATCAGAGCTAAAATTAAGGGTATGTTCCCGGATTATACAATTGCTCTCTGAAAGTGAGTGGTAGTAGTAGTAGCGGTTAATAGTAGTAATCTATCAGAGCAGAGGTAATACCGATTAGCACGGACTTTAATTGAAGGGCAATAGCGTTTTGAATAAACAACTGGCGTAGTCGAAACCGCTATTCAAAAAAACATCTTAAGCGTTTTGTGAGTTAGTAGTTTGTTTCTCGATTGCTAATGATGATGGGGCTGAGTTGGAAACTTAAAAACAAATGCCAGTGTTACAGTTGAACCCGTTTGTCGGTAAAGCTAATTAAAATCTTGCGGAAACAGGTGTTTCTCTTGTTGTTCAAATTAAAAGAACCTTTAGGAATTATGCAGCGATTAGTGAGAGTAGGAGAGATTCCCAGGGCTGTCACAAACCTGGATTTATCGTAGTAATATCATAAAAAAAACAGCTGTGATGCCATTTGTAATCATCTGTTAATTAGGCAATTCTCCAATCTCAAGTTTACCGTACGTCTGGGCAAGTCTGTTATCGCTTAGAGGAGTGCTGAAGATTGCTGTCAAAGATACTTCATGAGCCTGTTACCAGTTTACGTCAAGGAAGTTTAATGCGGTTAGCATCAATAAATGATTTCAGACGAAACAAACCAGTCGTGATTAATCTTGGGAAGAATTAAATTATTCATTAGGATGATGATTAATCCGATGCCTTTATGCGTAATAAAAAGAATATTTTCAACGCAATAAAGGAAGTTATATATTTTAGAAACTCTTCCTGTTGTGAGCATTTTGCAGATAATGAAGTCCTCCATGTTTATCTGGAATGGCGGTGGGAATATTCCTTTTGTCTTAGTGGTGTTCACTGTTCATTCTAACAGGTAAATTGTACTTGGCCGGGTTGTTCAAAACCCGATTAAGCTAACCCAGGGTTAACGGAAATTTTAATTTCAGTTTTTTAATTTTTTGGTTAGGTAATCTGTTTATATTATTCGCCCTTCAGTTATAAGCTGTAGTAATCTCAAAGTACACCAAACGTTAGAGGTGAAAAACATTTGTAAACAAGAAAAAACAATTCTTGAGATAACGTTTAACCCTGGGTTAACGTTAACCGGCTTTCGAACATCCCAGCCCTGATTTATTGCCTGAAATGATGATGTCGTTGGCAGCATTATAAAAACAAACGTAAATGCTCTTGTAGTTAGGAAAGTACTTACTCAGTCTTAGGAGTCAAAATGCTCATGTATAGTTTATAATGGTGAACTGAAGAAGTAAAGTGGGTTGAATTTCTTAGTCCAGGCTCTGGTTTTACTTATGGTAACTAGCTTGAGAGATTGTCCTACAGAGTTTGATGAATGTAGCCTTAGCCTTGACATCTCTCATGTCAGTCAGGTATTTGCTCTTGTGCAAATATGTGATTCACTTTGAATGCCATTACTTTTTCCGGCAGTGTTTAAACTAAGTATAAAAGAATTAAGAGGATCACATGGCATTATAGGCGTTTATGATTCCTATTTCCTGTTTTACCCAATACAAAGCAATGTAGTAATTAACAGCGGAGCTCTGCGCGCCTTCGCGCAAGAGGAGCCCCATATCTTAGAAAATCTGGTAAGTGATGTATATATGAAATAATTCATATTTGAACTGCGGTTATAGATGCAAGTGAAGTATGATCCTCGCAGTAAATTTTCCAATTGAAGCAACTGGAAAGAAGAAGCCTGAAAAAAAAAATCAGGGCTTCAACGGGATTCGAACCCATGACCTCCGCGATACCGGTGCGATGCTCTACCAACTGAGCTATGAAGCCACACATTGGGAGCAAGGTCAAATTATTGAGTTCATGTTTTCCCGTGCAGTGAAGTTATGTGATGTATATATGAAATAATTCATATTTGAACTGCGGTTATAGATGCAAGTGAAGTATGATCCTCGCAGTAACTCACTTAAAACTCACTTAAAATCTGGTAACTCATCGAGCCGAGAAAATTTGGTTGTCACGTGATTGCACCACTTGCTTTGCGTGTGCACGAGGTTTGCAAGACTTATTTTCGTTTATATTACCATTCCCTAAAATACGGAAAAAAGAGAAACATCAAACAGCGTTCAAGAGGAAAGAGACTTATAATGAAGAACTTAGCTAGTGAAGAGTATCTGGGGAATTTTTCTTTCCTTCGACGGTCGAAAGACATGCCCAACAATGCGCTTTTATCTGAGGTGTGAACACAGATCACCGATTTAATGCAGCTTTAGAAAAATTGATAATGCACGTACAGTAATTGTTACGAAGTTGTATTCGATTTTCAGTTACCTAACTTGTAAAGCTGTACGGTTGTAAATATGTCAGACTTTTTTGAGGATAACTTCTCGGCTGAAAATAATAAAACCGTATTTGTAAATACTGCTAGCCGAATTTTGAAGTTTTCTTTGTACTAATAAGGATAGCTCGTTCGTTGAATGCTAAATTTGTGTTCTTTTATTACGTCAGGTTGGATTAGCTTGGATTTGACTGCAAAGCTGTCGGCAAAAAATAATAATATTCTTGACTAATTACGTCAGTTAGCGTGAATTATTAGGGAAAAGAAAATCACAACGGCTACTGCAACGGGAACTCGCTAAACAAACGTGCATGTAATTTTTGGTACAGTTCTTTGCTGTCCTCTGTAAAACGACAACGCGAACTGACTCAATTCTGCGCTCTGTTGAGAACGTGAACCACAGCAGATCATTCTTAAAATTTACATTTCGAATTTTAGGCTGTGTTCCATAACCAGTCTCGAGATGGTTTTAAGAAAGCAAACTCGGACTTGAGAGTAAAGTATGAAAATATTATTTAATCGGGACTACAACTAGTATAGCTGTATTTGAAGTTGTTGGCACTCCCCAGCCATGGTGACTTGTGTGCAATATATATGTGTCCTTCAAAATGCCAAGAATGCACCACTACTGGAATAAATCTTAAGGGAAAGGCAAACAAACAATAATATTATTCAAGCTATCAATAAAACCACAATGTCAGTATGTATGGGTCTAGCTATTTGCCTAACTTTGTACACATGCTAATTTAACTTCCTTTTGGAGGTTTCTTTCAGGAGCTGTTGCTCCAGAAAGTATCCATTCATGTACCCCTACCGCAAAGGTAACTTGACCCCAATCAGAAATTAGATCAACTTTCTTTGAAAGGGTATGGATATTTCTTAACAACACACAGAGGAAAGGGCGAAAGTCAAAGATTACTGCTGGTAGAGCAGGGTTGCAGCACACTGGACAGTTCACATAGTGCCACCCAGAAAAGTGAAGTCCAAATCCAGTTTCACTTAAAATGATATTTTTTCACACCGTGTTGTAGTGTACAATCTTTGGATTTGGTTCTGGTAATATCCAGAATAATCAAGGGTGGGACGTAATCAGGCGAAGCTTAAGGCAATTTACATTGCATATAGAAAATAACTCGCACTACCGTAAAATGCAAGCGATACTAATTTAGTCACCGCAGGAAATGTTATTTATTCCTAAAGTGTGGTATTTTCCTACCGGACAAGGATGAGGTGCTATGAGGCGAAGCCAAAAGCAATTTACATTGCAGTTACAACATAACTGGCACTACTGTAAAATGCAACTGAGACTAATTTAGTCAAAACTGACGATGTCATTCATTCCTAAACTTCTGTATTTTCCTACTGGACAAAAAAACCAGTTTGCCCGAAGGGGTTTTTTTTTAATTTCCCTTTGACGATGATTATTTTTCTCTTAAGGAGTCAGTGGTCATCGGTGTCTTCGCAGCTGGGCATAAGTTAAGTTCATAATGCAACAATATGATGGTAGTATAGTGGAAAAAAACTAGTAAATGGAGACTTGAGCCAGGCCAGTGACATGCATTGGTACCTATAATAGCAACAGACGAGAGCTGTAGATTATAAAGTATATAGGGACACTGCTGCGTCTATTTTTACATGTTGTGATACATGCTTTTGTAATTTTCTTATTAGCGAGAAGATGCCAGAAATTACCCAAAAGAAACTACTATCTCGTATAATAGAATTTGCATCACAACTAAAGTAACCCAAATGATCATTCTCTTGCATTGGACCACTACTTATTGCCAGTGAAATTAGATATAGGTTGTGTGATATTAAAGAAAATTGGATTTGTATTAAAGTTTAGATAAAATGAATTGTTGAAAAGTAAGCACAAACTTTTATATTTCCAAAAGTTGACTTTATCTATGTTAATATGGGAAATTTTATAAATACTACATACTTTGAAAACTGTAAAAATGTTCTTCTCATTTTCATCTTTCGCTTGGTTTGTTAAATCATCAGCAAATCGACTGCAAGTTTAAAATAACCATAGCATCAGAAAGAATATCAACAGCCGCTGTTACTTCTTCTACTAGCATATCGACTCCTTATAGGCTGCACAACTTTTTAATGAGGTAAGTAATTATTATCCCTCAAGAATCTAACACCACTTTATTTAGACGCTATATTGTTGTTTCTTGAACTATCAAGCAAAGACAAATAGAAGGCTTTCATATTGTACCTAAGTTTTTGTTTTTTCTGTTCTTTCAGAGAAGAAAGCTCGACTCTGTTTTCTGTACTACTAAACTGTGTCATAAAACTGTTGGTCCAACCTAGCAAAATGCAGCCTTCGATCTGAAACGGATTCCTGGTTTTGCTTACGTTAAGGTAACCACAAATAATTTTAGACACTATTGATAAAAAGGCTATCGAGATCCATTGGTAGGAACTTTGGGAGACAGGAAAATTTGAGACTGAATTTAAGTAAAAAAGTAATCTCTTGGTATTTTGTCGCCATTGTTTTAGTTACATAAAATTGTCGGAAACGTTCCTTGGAACCTTAAGATCACCTTATAGAAAAATTGTTTATCCGTTATAAGTTCCATTATTCTGTTTACCTTCCCCTCCTCTCGTTGCTGAAGAATAGTGAAAATTTAAGTTTTAGGGTTGCAACGCGGCCAACGTGGAAGAAGGTCAATTCAACTTAATTTAGACGGCCTCAACAAGAACGCGTAGATGTTCTGGTAATCAGCCAGAGATACAAGTAAACACAACAGTTTTTTTTACTATTTGCAACTAACTGATAATGGTACTCGTTATTTGGCATTGTAACAAAAAAAGAATAACTTTGCCAGCCCTGTTTTAGCTTTTGGTAACTCTATATATTGTGCATTACACAAGTGTGCTTATGGTGAAAGCTCATAGTTACAAGATTATCTAACATACTGTCTTGATATTATATATTTTTTGTAAAATACCAAAAGAACTGTTATCTAAGATTCTTTCACTTTTTTTTCATTCTTTTGTAGTTAGTATCTGATCTTTTTACTGGGTGTTATCGATACTACTATGGTTGAATGTGGCCAACATCTGATGAAAAGCTCTCATTTACATCTCATCGAGTTTTGAAAAAGTCATAACCTGGAAGCAGCACTCCTCGGGCTTTTAATGGGTGAGAAAGCAAGTGTACTTTTAAATCACAGTCGCTGGAAGCTGAAAACCACTGTGGAGAGGCCAGCACATTGCGAAGGAACAGCGAGCAGGATTATCAGCAAGCCAAAGGTTTTCATTTTAGTCGCCTTTGTCTTCATGGCTTTGCTTTGGTAGCCTGTCAACCTCTTAGTCTTCAGAATTAACTATCACGACTTCTCTAACCATTTTTCCCTTTCAGATAAATTGTTTTGTTTTTACATGGATAACTTGTTACCACTGCGCTTGGCCAATGGCGACTACACTTTGGACATTTCGTGTAGTTACATATGATTTTTATGGTCTTTGTTTCACAGAAAGCTCCACCTCGATTTGGAAATACACCAAAAGGGAATGTGTAATAGTAGATGTAGCGGCGGTGTTGTTTCTCACTCGCTTTCAAACCTGATCGAAGCAGGTCAATAACAATATTGAAAAGACTATGAGGCGGCATCGCTTTTTCAGAAAACATCGACTGTTTCCCATGCTTTCTTTTAGGGTAATGTCTTCTGACGATGTGTCTTTGCGCCCATTTAGGTATTTCCACTTTCCTTAAGGTCAATACACAAGAAAAACATTGTAAACGCAATGGCCTCATTCTGTAGCGTCGATGCGATGCTGTAGCTTAAGTTGCCTCACTTATTAGAGGTAATCAGCCTTTTGTTTCCCAGCGGCTATCCCCTCCACCCATATTCGGAGACCTTTATGGAACTAGAAGAACTCATGGACAATCCAAACGAAAGCGTTATTTTGTAGTTCCGCCCGGTCTTCGATGTGATCGTGCGGGCCGCAGAACGAGATGACATGTCCAAAGCCGCCCATGCTCTTAGTGTAGGTGTACAGGATTCAGTGTTGCCGTTGTGAATTACTGTGGCCTGATATTTTGATTGACAGACTGTTTATTCATTCGTGTATTCATTTCGTCTACTCGTTCTATTTTACTCCTTGGTAAGCTTCAACAAGTTTGAAGTTTACCTACACCTTTCATTTTCAGTTCACGAAATTATAGTCTGTGATCCCCTAGCTGTATGCTTTGGCCTCTCACTCCAGCTACACGCTTGAAAGGTTATCAAATAAATTGTTTCATGTTATCATATTGAAAAACTAAGTTACAAGCAGCAAAAATATGTGTCTAATTCTTGTCTCTTGCAGTTTGGAAAAAATATACTTATATCGTAATCTTATAAGCGTCCAAGACAGAAACGGTGAAAAAGGTATTTCATTTCATATTTCTCACACTGTCGCCTTAATCTTAAGCTTTGCTTTAAATCCAAGTTCTTATGCAAGTTTGTGCCTCTGGCGTGTCATACGGCGCAAATTATTCCGCAATTAACTTTCGCACGGCCCCTGATAACAACTACTTTCTGAATTTGTTGTTTTGATGCTTTAGTCCCATAAATCCAATAATTAGAAGGGAAATGAATTTAAGTTATTAAATGCCTTATTCTGTATTTATAGATAAATCGGAAAAAATACAATAAGGACAATGCGTTACAACCCTAAAAGTAACTTCTTAAACAAATGAAGCAACGGTACCATGTGATTCTTCTTAAAAACGTCCTACCTATACTAAAGTTCGTCTACTGGCAATTCTCCCTTCGCTTCAAGGATTATTTGCTAAGTAACTGCCTTTGTAATGAGGTTGTTAAATCGAAGAGGGTTTTATCGCACTGAGTTTGTCATCCAAGAGATTTTTTTAAATATTGTTACTGCTGTCTTCTTCAAACCGGTATTTGATTTTTAAAAGAAACAATAGGAACAATTCAAAGCCATCGTTACGACAGCGTGAGAAAGTCATAAAAAATGATTGGAATCATTTTGGAACGCAAAATTTTAAATTACGTTTTGCAAAACCAGCGTTGCATTGAATGGGCATTGAGACTAGTTTCTGAGGCTGTTAGGACAAAACGATTTCGTCGGTGTTGAGGATAACCATGTTGTAAAATTCTTCAAAAATTCCCAAGTTTAAATGCATACATATATAACAATAAAAAAACTATAACAATAATATTTCTTTCTTCTTTAAACACTTGCTTTAAATGAAAAATAGCGTTCGAAACGATCTAGGTCAATGCAAGAGACAAGTTTGAATTATTTTACAAACTATACCGACAAAGCGAAATAAAACTTGTTTTGCAAGAGAGAAGCTTATTTCCATTTAACCTCTCTAAATTGAAATATCACAAAAATTAACCGCGCTATATCTTGAGTTCACTCCAACAAATTTGTTCCCTTTCCCCAGTCAGCACTTCTTAGACATCCTTTTTTAAGAGGCCCTGCGCCTAAGAAACGACCGATGATTTACGGCTAAAAAATAGAATCGGCTTCTTTTCTTCACTCTTTCAGAGCTTCTAAGCTCCCTTGGAGCGTTTAACCGCACACTGTAACACAAACAGCTTTGTCTAAGAAAGAGAATTATTTGGTATTAAATTAAATTAAATTAAATTGAAAAATATGCCAAGAATAATGATAGTTGAATCTTTCATGGCAACCAACTGCTCTGACTCAAATTGGGCCACAATTTTTGCTTACGTGAAGCTTTCTGGTTCAAATGACATTTTGTACTGTGTATATCTTTTAAAGAGTTTTAGCACTGAATTGAAGTGAACTCGTGACACTGGCCATGAACACCTGACACTTTTTCGTATTTGTTTTTGTGATAACTATAGAATAAGAGCTCTTCAGGTAATGTAAAAGCTTAGCATCTCCACAGTGCAAAATAGCTAGTCCATCTTTCGCGTTCAATACGTGCAAACTGATTAGACGCGCACATTCCAATTTAGCATGACTTCTGTTGCTACCAAAAGGGTTAGCATAAATGGAAACTAGCAGTCTTTTGCCTCAGACCACCGATCTTATCACACCATTAGCTGCCTGAGAAGTCATAAGTTAACATACTACAGTTACGTTTAAAAAAAGCCAGTGTGAAACTTTAGACTTATTGTCTGTTAAGGGCATTCGGAGCATATTTTGCATTGTGTGGAGTATCATTAAGAAATTTGAAGTTCTGGAGAGAAGATATGTAATGAGCACCGAGCCATAAATTGGCTTAAATGCGAGAAATTAGATTTATTATATAGACACGAGTGTTTTAATGGAAAATACACCATTCGTAAAAATTCAGAACAAGCCATATCCAGGATTTGAGTGGCATATTTTCCTTATTCTAACTTATGAAAATATCGATGATCGTACTGATATTAAGTTTTCCTCTTCACTTGTACTTAAATTCGTTGGTGTATCATCGAAACATCTTCGGCTCTTCCTCGAAAGCATCCAATAGTCTTCGGATATCTTCGGTAATCTTCGGGAAAGTTTTGGAAAATGTTTGGCTACGCTCGTGTTACCTTCGGAGAGGTTTAGGAAAATCTTTGGAAATCTTCGGAAAGTGGTCAAAAATGATCTTCGTCGCCGTCATCAGTATGTCAATATCATAAAAAGAAGATCACACATTAGCTCGAAGATAAAAATTTTCTGTTCTTGTATATTGTTCTTGCCACTCGAACATAAAATTCATATCTTCTCGCCACCGACATCCTCTGTATCCAAACGGGAGTAGAAGAAAAGAAGTCATTTTATTTAAATAATCTGGGATAGTGTTTGATACTGTCATTTCCTTACAGTTTGTGATACTGCTACAACTGTGCAGGATGCCTCGAGGTATGCTTAATGCACTTTATAATTGTTAACTTGTCGGTAAGTTGAACTTGCACGTCCAATATGGCGGACGGCATAACAACAACAGAATGCCTCGTGGCATAACAAGTTAATTCATGTGATATGAGAAAGAATAGAATGCTTCATGACATAACATAATGATGCTTGATGTTTAATCAAGGCCCAATAAGTTTACGTCCGCACATACTGCTCAGTTTTGTGCGTTTAGTAAAGTCATTAAACATGATAAATCGTGCGAAAACGTACATCTAACTCGAACTAGTACAATATCTCTAGTTTTTACCGGAATTTGTTTAAGGTTTATAAATGCTTAAGGACATATTAAAAGCTTAGCTAATCTATATTAATGCAGCAGAAATAATTAGCAAAGTTAATCGACTCCAATAGCCGATTTTGTCGGTTGATTCACAAAAATTGCTTGTCAAATTATTTCTGCAGTATAGAATGTTAATAACCTTTTAGCGTTGGCGAAGATTGTTGCAGCATGTCAACTCAAAAGATAAGAAATTGCTTTCAAGATTGTTGACAATAGCCCCTTTACAGCTAGGGTCACGTGACCACAATCTTAGTACAAATTTTATATATTATGGGCTATAACTTAAAGAATGACAGAAATGGAAAGAGCACATCGAAAATACCAAACTGGCCAAGTTTGAGGCCCCTGGAATTAAAGAATTAGATTTTATGACGGTTTCAATTTTAAAAAACTAAGAAGATTTGTATAGAAAGTGTCGCTGCTCTAGCGACATATTTTATAAAAATCTTAGTTTGTCTTTTTTTTTTTAAATTCAAACCGTCATAAAATCTCATTTTTTTAATTCCATGGGCCTCAAACTAGGCCATTATGATTTTCTGGAGATGCTTTTTCCATTTCTGGCATTTTTTAAAAGTTATAACCCATAATTTTCTGAAAAGTACGTCACGTGATGGCTTAGCTGCGAAGGGCCTATTAATAACACTGATTCAGACTTTAAAAACTTGCGTAGAGACTTGCGCTGAGACTTGCGCTGGGTGGCCAAACGGACTAGCAAGTTTCCTCTCAAGTACACGCAAGTCGCAAAAAAAAACATTTTAAGATAATATGAACTCGTGTTTGTGGCCGACACATGGCAACTCGCGCTCTGTGACCAATTTTAAATGCGGGATTTTGCCGCAATGCTCGAGATATTATTAATGCCTATCCTATAAAAGCTAGAGGTAATTCAAAGCCATTGCAGTTTTTTAATCAAACCAGTAACAGCATAAGGAGTGACAATGGGGTCCGTCTCTGGGTGTGGGATTGTGAATTAGATTGAACTTTGACGCGAGACAAATACTTAACGTCCTTAACGTCAGTTCGTTCGTCTGCCAATTGCCACATAATAAGCTAATTGTCAAACTTTCGGTCTTTATGGGTAGATCTCAGACTTCGGTTTTGATGATTTTGCCTGATTTTTCCTTCAGCCTGTCATATATTAAAGATCGTAATTGAACAATTACCTTATGCTAAACACGACGCTCAATCCAGGGTAAAAATTAGAAAGCGAGAAAAAATAAAACCGGATTTGTATTTGTTTATTCAGGAATTTTGTCAAGTGACATTATCGACAGTGTCAGGAACCATCATGGCTCCAAGTCATCCTGACAAATATCCAAACAGCTTGATGTGTGATTGGATCATTGATCTGGGTCCCGGATATGACATTACTCTGACGTTCCATAAGTTTAATTTGGAAAAGAACGATGACTGTTCATTTGACTGGTTGACGGTACATGCACCAGGAAACACACCAGATTTAACGGAAGTAACCAAAGTGTGTGGTGATATACTTCCTCCTGATGTACCAACTAATGGACCAATGAGAATCTACTTCGAAACAGACAATGACAACGAGTTTGATGGATTCCACGTGACCTGGGTAGCCGAGGGTGAGACAAAATGAGTACACTTATCACTAAATGAATGCGTAAAGTACGAAATTTGTGATATATTTGTGATGCGATTAGCATCAAAGCATCATCACGTGTGTACGTAGGCATTCACAAATCAATTCCAAGCTTTATTGCACTAGAATAACTGTCATTATTATTTTTCTTCATTCCAATCTTTTGAGAGATATTTTAACTTCTTTTAAAAATATTTTAAGAAATATATTAAACACGAGAGTGTTTGACCACATTTCCAAACACCGACAAGACAGTTGAAAATACGACGCGGAGTATTTTGAAGGAACTTCGAGTGATTAACTGTCTTGAGTGTTTGATATTTTTTCTCAGTCGACACTAAATTTAAAGCGTAGAAATAAAATCTTAAAAATCCATGCTGATTCTGCCGTAATACACGAGCTCAATCAGATATCTAAACACCGAGTTTGATCAGAAAGCAAAGGTATCAATGACGTCACCAATTGTTATCAATATGTCAACCAGAGAACTATTGACTGGTGAAACAAAGAATTCTTTTGTTTAACATTTCAACATTTAAATAACAAAAAGAAATGTTTGAAAACAAATATCTTCGCTTTTTCTAAACACTGTTATGGTTGTAATTTCCTTCTTTTAAATTTGGTGAATTATTGATGATTTTGAAAATTGACTGTACTTATCATATTTTAAGATAAAAATGAGTGTAATATACCTGGAACCTGCCATTCAAATGCCACGTGTGCCAACACAGAAGGTTCATACCAGTGCACGTGTAAGCTGAGTTACACTGGGGACGGGAGCACCTGTCAGTATTATAAAGGCAAGTATTGCACAAAACCTGTTGAATCCAAAATATTATAAACTTTGGGAGAATATAAATAAATAAGCTCGGATACACGTACATATTATTTTGGCTAGTGTTTGCACAGGCGCCGTATTCAGAGGCTGAGATAGAATCTGTCTTACGAGCCAGGGGCGGATTCGGAATTTTTCTGTCTCTTAATTTTATAACTAGAGGACCAATGAGGATCTACGTCCAGACAGACAATGAAAACGAGTTTGAAGGGTTCCACATGGCGTGGGCGGCACATCGTAAGGACTGCCTATCAGTTTACAAAGAAAGCGATTCCTTCGCGCTATACTGATGAGTTTTAAGCAGCTTTTAAATCGGAAATGCTCACAGCAGAGAAAGGCGAGCAAACTGGGTTCAGCTCGGCCTTGCTCAATCTTAAATTTATTCGACTAGCATTCACATTTTGCTACTAAATTGGCATATATAACGGAATAATTTTCCCTTCTTTTTCCCACAGTTATATATATAAGAAAGAAATACAAAACACATTCTCTATGGTGCTGTTACCTGATAAAGGAAAAAGTGGAACAAGCTAGTAGAAAATTCACCTTTGTCTTGTGTTTTCGTAGCATTTTTCGTTATTCTGCAAAACTTCCACTGCTATTTCAATTAAGAACATTACGATAGTATGCGTAACTAAGTTCCTCTCTCTGGTGAAAGATTAATTGCTTGTTTTCTTTTCTTACAAGTGTCAGTGGTCCAGAATGCCACAGAATCTGTCCAATTTGTCGCTGGTAATATAAATGTACCTACGACGCAAGCTTCAAACTCTGTCACCGAAGCCACTGTAGACATAAGGTCAGCAAATTCCAGAGAATTTGTCCAATCTGTTGCTGACGTTATAAATGTACCGACGAAGCAAGCTCCAAACCCTGTGACCGCAGCCACAGTAGACATAAGGTCCAGAGAATTTGTCCAATCCGTCGCTGCTGTCAGTATAACTGTATCAAGTACGTCAACCTCAGACCCAGTAACCAGTGCTATAGGTGCAAAAGGTCGGAAAATGACAAAGTTGTCCAATCTGTGGCTTCTTCTTAAAATTAGTTTCTTGTCGTATTCCAGGCGTAAGCTAATATTCGAGCTGTATGTTAAAATATATAGTATTTTGATAGTTTTTTCTTTGGTGGTCGTTTCCGTCAGACCACCAACCCGCACTAGCCACTCTACAAAACGAGACAGTACTGTATATGTAGGTAGGTGTGAAAGCTATTGTTTGCTTTGAAACTTGTAGCTCTATGTCTACAATAAGCCGGAAATATAACTTCATTTCTACTTAGGAATTTTGAAATAGCAAAGAGGAATACAATTTAGGAACTGCCACGGACTGGTCTTCTAAGCTGCAGTTTCGACAAAACATATAGCCTGTAAAAAGGCTCTGAGTCCTGTCGAGGATGGGGCAAAATGAAAGCGGGAAGAACGACTACAAGAGAGAGGACGAGAAAGAGAAAAAAGAAGGGAGACCCGGCAATCCCCGCTTTATTCCCCTCTCCGCCACTACCCATCCAGCCGCGATCAGACCCTTCCATCCGGAGACTGTTACAAAACAATTAACGGTTCTTGCTCTGCACGTGGTTTATTAACCCCGCAGGCGAGCGCGATTCTTGTTTTGCACGGGGTTTATTTTTGGTTTTGTGGGTGACCAGACCCAAGCTTCCACTCGGCCAAATGTGGAATCACGCAACTTATGTACTAAAAATCCAGAGCTGTGTAGCAAGTGGAGGAATTGGGGCGGCTGGCATGCTTTCAGTGTTTTTTTTTTTTTTCGCTTCCACCTGGAGTCAGTTAACAATGGGGTGTGTAGCTTTTACTCTTCTTACGAGAGGGAACTCAAAAAGCGATAAATTGCTTAAAAGGCTTCGGATCGCGCTGAAAAGCAAGATGACAATAGAACAAAAAACAAGGCATTGAGGTCAGCTATTTTTATTTCAAAATTTACCAAAATTTAGGCTAAAATGTCTATTGACGTTTTTCCCAATAAAAACCCTTTGTAACATAATACCTCCATATGCTGAAAGGCGAGAGTCACGTTTCGCGTAATTAAACTCGGTCGTTATGTAACAGTAGATGACGGCGGTAACTATGAAACGTTTCACGAGCCGAACGTTGGCGTAAAGATAGCTTGGATAGCGGTAACCTCGAATTACGTAACACACCTGACTACTTTGCTAAACCTTAAGTAGTGCAAAGTAATTTGTCAGTGACTGTACTGGAATATGACCGAGTTTTCACTGAAGTGGTTAGATATCGCGTATTGTTCTTGTGAGCGCAAAGGATTTTTAAAAGCGCGGTTATAAGTTGTTTCAACTTCTTGTTACCGAAGTGGAGGTGCCTTGCGATGGATATTTACCGAGCCGTGAGGCGGCGAGGTAAATATCCAATGCTAACCACCGACACTGAGGCGAATAGTTGTTTTAGTATACACTAAATTAAAACACAAACACCACAAAAATTATTTTGGATGATTTCTTCACTTGTCACGGATGCAAACCGGACGCTGCATTTTACCCCGAGTTTCCCGGAGGTAAATATTAAAGGGATATTCGGAGTTTGACTAGCCAATGAGAGCGCGCCTTCAACGCTATCCACTGTTTTAGAAAATACTAACATAAAACAGCCTTCATAAACCAGTGTGAAGCAAAGAAAGGTGGAGAGACCGAAAAGACAACGGCAAATGTTCAAATGTCGCGAACAGTAGTAGTCGTGTAGGCCCGCTGACCCCATTTTACACTTCCCTGCTCCGTCCTGATCGCGTGGCTTTCCGAATTCTTCAGTTTCGCATTCGTCGGTTCGCTTTGCTCGCCGAATTCTTTTCCATCCTTGCCGGAACCTGGTCCCAGGGTAACAGGCTAACTAAACACAAGTCATTGTTACTCACCTGTTGGACACGGTTTTCCCGCTTTCGTATCTCGGATGGTACTTACCACTCTCTGGTTGTCAGTTCTTTTGATAAAACCATCGGTCCAAGCAAGATTAGATTAATAGATGTGAGAAAAGTATTTGTTCTTTGGGATTATTATTCATTGAACTCTCTAACTCTTTTCTGATTGGCTGAAAGCGTAAAGTGAATTTGCGAAATCAGCGCCAGTGACGTCATAACTAAAGATTATACAATTATCATGTCAAGGACACTCAAGGTCACGGGTAATCATGCCTTGTATGATCGCATTCCATGATTTCTAAGGGTAATCATCTCAAGTTCACATGTTTTGTGTTGATTGCCGTCAGTGTATTGTCGTGACCTTTTTTTTTTTCGTTCAATTTGAAAGTGAACTTGCGGTTGGGAATCCTTCTGCGATAGAGGGCCAGACTGCT